>VOQJ01018282.1:50788-70184 GCA_015052665.1 Apistogramma diplotaenia | reverse complement strand
GGGCTTTTCTGGGTTTTTTTTCGGTTTTAAATCCCACGCGTTTCCCGAGGACGGGGTGGGGGGGAAGAAAAAATTTTTTTTTTTTTGTTTTTTTTTTTTTTTTTTTTTTTTTTTTTTTTAATAATTATTGAGAGACTATGGGAAAGGATTTAATTTCACTGATTGCATCGGTTTCATCTAAAGGTAGGTCACTTTGCAATGTGCAAGTGAAGTCTGTACAAATGCATATAGTACCGTTACTTAAGCGACGGACTGTAGCAACAAAGTGTAAGTTAATAAACTCGTGGATTTTGCACAGAGGCGTGCTTCACTGGATTTGCATCACCGTGGGACACGACGGTGCAGATCTCCCGGGACAATCTGTCAACGGGGATTGTTGATGTTGAGTCGCTGGCTTCTGGCAGCTTCTTCGGTGGCGATAATTGATACGGTCCTAGCCAGTGTATTTTATCCCGTATATTTTAGTGTTTATCGAAGTTGAAGCCATGATCGTGAAGAAGCTGTGGTTTATGCGATTCAGATAAGCAGTCATTTATAAAAAAAAAAAATGTAAGAAACAAAAGAGGAAAAGATAAATTTTTTACCTCTTTGTTTTTCATTATTGTCTTTTTTTTCTTGTCTGACACTTGTTAAATTGGTTTGAATTGGTTGTCTGTGCAAATTTCTAGGAGGTATAATATTGTTACAATGATGTGTCTGTTAGTAATTATGTTTTCTTTTCTGAAAATATGCCTGCTCTGTTTATTCCTGCTAAAGTAATGCCTGTTTCTGATGCTCTTTATCGTTACTGTGATTGTTAGTGAACCCTGTTATTTTATTTAGATGCATGATGTGTTTTACTGAGACTGTGTAAGTGAGCTGTGGTTTGAAGTTGATGCGCAAAGTGTGAGCACCATCATATATATCACTGTAGTGGCAATCACAGCCTTTTAAAATGTCTTTGAGTATGTTCACCCAGAGTTCTCTGTCAAACTTTAAGCCTGCGAAATACACATCCATAGCAAATGACCAACTAAATCCAGGTCTATTTTTTCATTGTGATTCTTTCCAAATACAGGGTGACTGGGTGATGGAATAGTGATGAAACCTAATCGGTGGGGAAATATGCTTCCTCTGCCCAGCTTCTCTCTTCCTTTCCTTTTTATTTTTTTCTTCTTTTTCATCCGGTTCCACTCCACCCGTGCCCAGTTCCTGACAGATTCCAGAGCAGGGCAACGCTTGCTGCTCTTCACTCAGCCTGCATATAATGCGTCCATATTTGAGAACTCCGCTGCAAGGACCTATACCAGAAGTGAGGTCAAAATGGGCGTAATTCTCGGACCGCCTTGGTCTTTTGAAATAAAATATTCCATTGTGTCTGGAGACAGCGAAGGCATCTTTCAGGCTGAAGATTTTGTAATGGGAGACTTTTGTTTTCTCCGCATATGCACGAACGGAGGTAGTGGTGGTATACTGAATCGGGAAGTACAGGACAATTACACTCTAACAGTGAAGGCGTCTGCCCCAGGAGGCCTAGAGGCCTTAGCGACTGTTTATATCAGGGTCTTGGATACAAATGACCTCCGACCTCTCTTTTCTCCAACTTCCTATTCATTTGTTGTTTCTGAGAGTGCCCCTCTCGGTGCCAGCATAGGACGTGTAACAGCCACAGATGCTGACGTGGGCTCAAATGGAGAATTCTACTACTTTTTCAAGAATAAAATTGATATTTTCGCTGTTCATCCAACCAGCGGAGTCATTACCCTGACGGGCAGACCACGGATGGACAAACAGGACCGATTTGAGCTGGAGGTACAGGTGGTTGACAGAGGGATGAAACTCTATGGGAACAATGGTATCAGCAGCACAGCAAGGCTTGTCCTGATTGTGCAGCGTGTAAATGAATTTGCTCCTGTTCTCAGTGCAGTCGCTGTTGTTCCATCGTGGGAAGACAAGGACCCAGTGCATGTTATAATCACTGTGGAGGACAAAGATGAAGGGCCGTCTGGGGATATAGAGTGGGTTTCCATCATTGAGGGCGATCCCTTTGAGCAGTTTGTGGTTGATCGTTCACCTATTGGAAATGAGTATAGAGTTAAAACGTCAGAAGCTGTCAACTGGGATACATTCCCCTATGGCTGCAACTTAACTTTTCAAGCCAAGGACAGAGGTATACCTCCCAAGTTTTCTAATACCCAAATTGTTCAGTTGTTGGTTAGAAAACCAGACCCAGTGATAGCGAGCTTCGACAAAGATGTTTATGTAGTCACGCTGAGTGAAATCGCTCCCCCAGGCTCTTTTGTAGAGGTGGTGAAAATATCCCCGGCTCCTCTGAGAGTCAATTACAGTTTCAGCAGCCCCTCAGATCCAATGTACTTTGATATAAACCCTTTGACTGGAGTTATTATGACCACCAGGCAACTGACAAGGATATCACAGGATTTCATGGTGATGGAGGTAGTTGAAATGATAAGTCAGCAGCAAACAAGTGTCCAAATTCAAATCGAGGACGCTAATGATAACTCTCCGGTGTTCAACAAGCCATTCTACGATATTGCAGTCAACGAGAGCTTACCTGTAGGTACTGTTGTCCTTGTAGTTTCTGCTGTGGATGATGATAAAGGGGAGAATGGGTATGTTAGCCACACAATTAGCGGTGAACAGTCTCTACCGTTTAGCATAGACCAGAAAACAGGGGAGGTGAGAATTACTAGAGATTTGGACTTCGAGTCATTAGATGATGTGTATACATTTGCAGTGCGTGCCTCTGACTGGGGTTCACCCTATAGAAGAGAGACTGAGGTTAATATCACCATACGTGTAATAAATATCAATGACAACCAACCTCTTTTTGAGAAGGTTTCTTGCAGAGGGATGATAAGCCGTGAATTCCCGGTCAACCAGACTATTGTCACCCTGTCAGCCATCGACATGGATGAGCTAGGACTAGTTGAGTACAAGATACTTTCTGGGAATGACTTAGATTATTTTAACTTGAGTCCAGACTCTGGGGCTTTGTCACTGAAAAGATCGTTAGCAGTGGATAGTTTAAAAAGTGGGGTATTCAACCTCAAAATAGTTGCAACAGATGGAGAGATGTTCTCTGATCCTACATTTGTCAATGTATCAGTGGTGAGGGGTAGGATGCCGCCCAGAGGGTTTAACTGCAAGGACACAAGGGTCGCCCAGCTTTTGGCAGAAAAAATGCTCTCAAAAGCATCTGCTATGGCGAGACCAAGACCAGAGGAGAGCTACACAGATATTTTCTCTACAAACAAACAGGCTCCACAGTTTGAAGCCTTGCCTACAAGCATTCTTGTGAGAGAAGACCTCGTTCCTGGTGCCAGTGTATTTCAGGTGCGAGCACGAGATGGTGACATGGGCTTCAACGGCCGTGTCCTCTTTTCCATTCCCGATGGTAACAAAGAAAACTGTTTCAATATCAACATGGAGAGTGGGTTGATAACAGTGCTGCAGCCGCTTGACCGTGAACGAGTGGATCGTTACTTCCTTAATATCACCATCTACGATCAGGGTATTCCTCAGATGTCCAGTTGGAGACTACTGACAGTGATCATTGAGGATACAAACGACAATGACCCCCAGTTTTATGAGGACAGCTACTCTGCCCTTGTTTCAGAAAATTCAGCCATCGGTATGGAAGTTATTACCATCACTGCATTTGACAGAGACATGGGCCAAAATGGACAGCTCTCCTACATAATGCTCACCAGTGTTCCGCAGTTTGGTATAGACAGTGAAACTGGGAGTGTATTTGTTGCCAGCCATCTGGATAGAGAAAACGTCCCAATATTCATATTGAAGATTGAAGTAAGAGACATGGCTGAAAGAGGCACGCGAAGGTCATCAGTGACTACTCTAAGTATAATCCTGGAGGATGTCAATGATTGCGCTCCAGCTTTCATCCCTACCAGCTATAGTGCTCGAGTTCTAGAGGATCTCCCGTCAGGGGCTGTGATCACCTGGGTTCAGGCTCAGGACCCAGACATTGGACCTGGAGGGCAAGTTCGATACTCCTTGATCAATGACTTTAATGGCACTTTTGAGGTAGGTGATAACACAGTTTGAACAGAATTTTGCATATGTTAAGTCTCTTTTTATTGACATTTAATGAAGTATGGATTATTCATGATGTTCTTTTATAGATTGGTCCTTTGAGTGGGGTATTGAGGATTAGAAAGGATTTAGATTTTGAGAAACAACAGTTTTTCAACCTAACGTTACTTGCTGAAGACCGAGGAACACCCAGCCTTAGGACACAGACGTTTGTGGAGGTAGAGGTGCGTAGCACGCACCCTCAAATACACCTTGATTACGTCCATGAATCTTCTCTGTGGTCTTCCTCTTTTCCTCCTGCTTTTCAGCTCCATATTCAACATCTTTTGTCCAGTAATTCCACTGTCCCTGCTCTCAGCCGTGCCTGTCTGACATTACTCCAAACTGCTCAACCCGAGCTGTCCCTCTGACATACTTATTTCTAATCTTGTCCATTCTGGACACTCTCAATAAAAAACATCTTTAACTCTGCCACCTCCAGCTCTGCCTCCTGTGTTTTTGTTAGCACCACTATCTCCAAACCATACATCATAGCAGGTCTCGCTACCTCTTGTAAACCTTCCCTCTCATTCTTGCTGCTATGCTTCTATCACAAATCACCCCTGAGACTCCTCTCCACCCACTTCAGCCTGCCCGCACTCGCTTCTTCACCTCTCTTGTGCACTGTCCAGAAAAAAATTCAAGTGATCAATTTTGTCAGCATGCATTATCATTGATAATTTGGGTGGTTAAGTTCAAGGTTCCAGTTGTTGATAGGACATGCAATTGTTTTCTTTCATTCTTCACTCATTTTTATTACACTGGCTTGATAGATGATTAAATGCGTGACAGCATTTAGCTCATGGTACATTTAACTTCCTCAAAAGGCAATAACGCGTACAACAGTGAAATATAAGGACAGTTTACTGATGCCTCACAGTTACATACTACAGGAACTAGACATAATATCAAATTAATGTGCACCATTGCATTTCTTCAGGTGGTGGACGTCAATGAGAATTTGTATGCACCCTACTTCCCCAGCTTTGCTGTGAGTGGCTCTGTGAAGGAGAACTCTCGTGCAGGAACAAGTGTCCTGACAGTCAGCGCTAAGGATGACGACAAGGGACGAGATGGCGTGCTGAAGTACTCTATCCAAGGAGGCAGCGGCCTGGGCACTTTCACCATTGACGAAGACACAGGTGTGACACAAGATCAATTTTTAAGCCTCTTTATGTAAAGTGAAAATCCAATAACCTACAGCGCCATGCTCGGAATATCAACGTCTAAATGAATTGCGAATTATTGCACATTATAGAAAACAATGCCTTCCACGATGGCTTGTCTGGGTTTTTATTTGTTTTATTCCAGTGTGTCTCTGTCACAATATGGTTAGGAAGTATCACCTCATCAGTTCTTGAGTGAATGTGTATGGGTGTGTTAGAGAAAGAAACTTGAAGAGAGTGCGAGGTATAGCGACAGTCACTGTGTTAATGGGGCCTCACGTGGGAGCTGTGCACTGGGAGATCATTACTGTAATGAGGGCAGCACGGCAGCCACATTGGCTGGGCCTCAGGCCGCTCTGTACAACTCATCCAGTGCTGCGTGGCTAACATTGATCAAGGCTCGCCTGCACAACAGCCCTGTCCTTTCCAAGTATGGAGAAACTACTATGACTTATTTAAGGCAGCCTGACCCAAAATAAGCATGCACGCTCCAACTTTCCTGCAGTGTGAAACTGCAGCTGAAAACATGTTGATCCAAGAAAGAAGCCGTGACTCACTCACTCAGGGATAAAATGAATCAAATACCAAATATAAAAATAGGACGCCTCATTTTAGGACATATTGGCTCATGTAGCATATAGTTGCAATTGAAATATTACTCGTAACTGTGAGTACGATCAGAATTTTAAGGGCTAGATAGTGGAGTTAGTGCATGCCACTAAACTTAAATCAGGGAAACAGCAGTGTTGCAGGCACACAGGCTCTTTATAGCCACTGTCATCAATATTTTTCCATGAAAACCTAAATAAGTGTAAATTCTTTTACACCAAGGCTTATTGTAGCCTCCCTCTTGTCCATGCTGCTGAAGTTTTTAAACCTAAAATCTCAGTGTCTGTCCATGGTGCTGAAACACTGGCTTCAGGGCTGAAACCAGTCCCTCATGTGCTCATTCCCTACATGACACTCGATAGTGAATGAGTTTTAATATACTAGTGATGTTAAGGCTTATTACAGGCAGGTAGCAAAGCCTTAGATTTCTCTTTATATTCTATACTCATTAACAAAACTGTTTTACAGAACATATACTGATCCTGTAATAGTGTTTGGAGTTTTTATTCACTTGAGTATTAATACCTCAGTAAGGAGCATCAGAGCCAGTGAGAACGTTTACTGAGTGTAGATTTTCCAGGGGAAATCAGACTGCTTGTTAGAGCAGAAAGTGAAGGGAGAGGGAAGTGGAAGTGAAGCGAAGAGAGGAAGGAAAAAGCATGCAGGGGAGTCGGGAGTACATAAAAAGTGTCAGAAGAAAATACAGCTCTCTTCCTCCCAGACCTCTATGTGTGTGTGTGTGTGTGTGTGTATTTATATATATATATATATATATAAAGTTGGTTTTAACTGAGTTTTACTTTCCCTAAGCATGTGAAATGCTAATGCCTTTTTGCTATTGGTGGACAAGATACAGTAAGAACATGCCAAGTTTTCCCTAATCACAAAGTGCTTCAATTTATTACGTAGAAGTCAGCGTTGTCAGGCACGGGCAGAGCAGCACTGCTCTGTCCTTCCACCATGCATTTAGCTGCCATGTTGAGTGGCTTTACTCTTGCTGCTTGTCAATCTGTGGCTCTTAGCGCCAGAACTAAATATGTGATGAGAGAGTGAGACGGATAGTGAGGGAGAGTGAAAGAGACAGAGGGAAAAATAGAAAGAATGGGAACTCGCTTTTGTTTAACCCGTCTCAGCTAATGCACCTTTTACTCCCACCCTCACTTGTCGTTTGTAAATTAGCTCTTTGATGCATCATGCATAGCCCATGACACCCCTATTGTCAGTCATAGCTGCTGTTAATGAGTGCCCTCTTTTCCTGCGTTTGATATTTAGATGTTTAAGATGACTCAATCATATGTGGGTGGAAAGTACTGGGGCTAACAAAAAAGAAAACGGAGCTTCTCTGGCTTAAAACCTTAGCTTTCCTGCACTTTGAACAAAAATTTGTATTCCTGTCATTGGTTAGGGGGGAAAGCAAGCCCTGCAATTTCTCATTGGACAGCTGTCAGACGCCACTGGTCCTCTATTAGTGGGCTTGCAAGCTCCAGGATTTGTCACAGTCAGGATAAAGCATTCTTTAAGTTACAGGCAAACACTTTTAAAAAGCAGTCAGTCTTCATTTATTAAAAATGAATGGGCTGTATATTTTTTTTGATGTCTTCTTTTATAGCACAGGCAGAGCCATTTAGTTGCATCTCAAGAGAGAAATGCACACAATATTTTGCCATCAGTCTTGGGATCGATTATTTGATATGGTGGCATAAATTAAAAAGTGGAATCACAAAACCTGTTTCTCAGGAATGGGGAATAGACGTGACAGACAGATGTAAACCCAACTGTACGCTGAAGTTCGAGATTTGAAAATATCCCGTGACCCTGCAATTTTTTCACCATTTCAAGTGTGTTATTTATGGTGAGAATGGATGCTGTCGAGTCAGATTTATATTGAATTCACTGAATAGTGCCTGTCGGTCTTAAAGTTCAAAGAGCTTTAGAAACAGCCAGCTCTGTTTTCCTTGTCTCTCTGTCAAGCTGTCTGACAGAGATGAGGTTTGAAAAGGACATGGTCAAGGACGACAGGGCAAGGATGTGTCTTAGCAAACACTTTTGCTATGCATTGTGCGTGTCCTGGGCAGCGGCCCAGTCATAATCAGACATACTGACACGTTCTGGTGATGCCACCACACCTTTGGTCTCTGATTTATATGTGTGTACCTGGGAATGGAGACCTTGTGGTTGAATGGAAGGTCAAGTTATGCAACAGATCTGCCGTATGACAGCAAATCAAGGTTTTTCTTTTTCCTCCGGCACAACAAACAGATTATTAGAGATGTCTGAAAAAAAAAAAATCAAAAAAATCACTATCTTTTTCAACATATTGAAAAAGAAGCACTGATGTCAAACTTGTTCTCAAGTTAGAGGATTTCCTTTGAACACTTTACCCCACGGGGGTGGAGTCTTGACTTTTTGTACCTCCTAGAGCTTTGGACTTCAGCTTTCATCTGTTCCATTGGGTAAATGGCCTTGTTTTTGCACAAAAACCATGACTGTTCTCAATGAACGATGGTTATTTTATGGTTATTTTAAACACTTATGGTTCAAGACCATATTTTTGACAGGTGCAGCCAATCAGCAGGAAGCTGAGATGCCAAAACACTTAATCTCTGAATGCAGATAAATTGAGGGCCCAATAAAAGATAAATAAGGAGCTGTGAGCTACTTAGTTTAGTAGGTTGCAAAGCTACTCTGAATGAACAGTCTCTTAAAATCATGCCCTTGTGTATTTCCGTGTATGTATGATATAAACATGTTTTAAAAATTGCTTCACTTATTCAACATTTTTCTAGCAAAATAAAAAAATAAGGGGTGCCACAAGACGTTTGCACAGTACTGTTCATGGATGTGAGTTTAGAACTTTTTAATCATTAGGAGGCTAGGGCAGCCAACCAACACTCATTACTACTGTGCAACTGCTCTTATATAACGAAAACGAGGGCTCGCAATGTTTGGACCCAAGTAACCACAAAAAAGCCAAATTAAATTTAAGCTTGCTCACCTGCCCAGGCTCAGCTTGTGTAACATCTTCTTGGGTATGCAAACCTGAGCACATATGCTGTGCAAGCTTTAACAGACACATTCATCTTGGCTCTTAGGGCACCAGAACGTCTGTTATTTAACACAAAACTGCAGATCTGGTGAGAGTTTTTGTTCCTGAGCTGAAACAGCAGTCTGCACGTTCCTGTGACTCGTCTTTATTTTTGCTGCTAGAAAAGATTCTGCAAGTGTTTCCTAATTTCTGTCATTCTATATTTCCTTGTTTAAATAATCACTATGACACTAATGACTTTGCACCATTGTATTTCTACCGAGTCAAAGTCTTGGGAGTGGATAGAAAAGAAACAAATGAACCCTAAAACCTGGACTCTGTGTGTATGTGCCATTTTCAAGTGGTTATATGAAAAGTCCTGGATGACAGAGAGGAAAAAAAATGTGTCATCCATTGTAAGTGTTCTCTTTGTCCCCCAAGAGGTCACCAAAGCTGTCAGCTACTCATCTTCCTTAAGGCCAATAAACACACGCCAGTCAATATATGTGAATGTCTGGGTGTGCGCATATGTGTGTGTCTTTATTGGTGTAGGGCAGTTCAGGGTACATTTAGCACTAAGCAAATAGCAGTGGGAGCAGTTTGGTCAGTTGTGATTAGCTGTAGAGAAGCTGAAACATTGAAGGTGACTACAGTGGCACCACTAATGCCTGTGAATGTCACTGAAGCCAGGACACAAAGTTTAGTCTAAATTTGTGTGTTTGCCCCTGGAAACTTAGTATTCAAAGACATTCCCAAGAGATCGTTTACGGATTGTAATGTATTTTACAGATAACACCCAGTCTCTGTTTCTCTCTCTCTCTCTCACACACACACACACACACACACACACACACACCTAATAGATATGTATTCAAACCCAGGTAAAAACTGCAATAATCTTTCTCTATGCTTCAACAGGGGTGATTTACACTTCTGGTATCCTGGACTGTGAGACCAAAGATTCCTACTGGCTAACTGTCTATGCCATGGACAGGGGGGTTCCACCTCTGTCAGCTTCTGTTGAAATCTTCATCCAGGTATATACAATCAGCTGCCAATGTTCGTATTATACTTTGCATTTATAAGAGGTCTCACACAGACAGAATGTTCTGAGTTTTGCACATGCACGTAACTATAAGCATAAAATTCTCAGCTGCAGTTTGCAGATTGTGGCAAGAAATGTACTTGTGCTCTTTTAAAAAATATATCAGTGTGACTTTAACTGATGATACTTGAATCATTATGTTAAATGCATTTTCACACAGATTTAGTAAGTTGGGCCCCCTTTTTTCCTGACTTCTCCGAGGCATAGATTCAATAAGGTGCTGGAAACATTCCAGATTTTGGTCCATATTACCATGATATCACAGCTGGGATAGGGTCCAGGAGGCAAGCACAGCTGAATGTAATCAGACTAACAAGACTAAGAAAGCTAAACAGAATACAGAGCACAGGAAATAACAGACTGTCAAAATAAAACAGGAAACAGGTAGGTAAGAATGCAGACTTGACCCACAAACCAGACAGACAAAAGCAGATGGGAAACATCAGGGAGTCAGGCACACAGAGGGAACCGAGGGAGTTAGGAACTAAACACAAAAACAACGGCACAGAACAAAACTCGGATAACTAAACTAAGAATCAAAAGAGAATCTGAAATGTCCAAAAACAGAAAACACTGGGCCGTCGATCCAGAATCATGACTGCAACGAATGAAGATCAAAAACCAAAAGCAACCCAAGAACCTAGAAGGAGAAAACAACAACAACAGAGCCACAGGAACAACAAAACCCAATACACCTGGCAACAAGCCCGGGACCATGACGATGTCACATTCAAGAAACCGGTTTGAGCTTTTTGACATGTTTCTGCTCTCATCAGAAGATGAGCAGACTGTGGTCATAAAGGGATGGATATGTTGTGAAACAGTACTCAGAGAGGCTGGGTTACTACCAACAATGCTCAGTTGGTACTAAGAGGCCCAAAGTGCGCCAAAAAAATACTCTACCACCACCAGCAGCCTGAACTGTTTATACACGGCAGAATGAATTATGTTTTTCATGCCAAAGTGTGGCACTGCCATGTGAATTTCAGAGCCTATTTAAATGGGGCAACAATTTTCCAATCTTCTATCATCTGGCTCACTCCGATTAGAGCCTCAGTTACTGGTTTTTAGCTGACTAGAATGGCCCCACTGTGGTCTTCTGCCGCTGCAGCCCATCTGGTTCAAGGTTCCACATTTTGCTGCCTTCCTGTTGGCTCGAAGCAGCCTGGTCATTCTCCTATGAATTCTGGCATCAACGAGGCATTTTTTCCCAGAGAACTGCTGCTCATTGGATGCTTTCAGATCATTTGCTGTAAGCCATGGAGACGGTTGTGCAGGAAAATCCCAGTAGATCACCAACAACCATCCCACATTCAAAGTCCCTTTCTTCCCCATTCTGATCCTCGGTTTGAGCTTCAGCAGGTCATCTTGACCCGGCCTACACGCTTAAATGCATTTAGTTGTTGCCCTGCTGCATTTGGCTGATTTGATATTTTCATTAATGAGCAGCTGAACAGGTTTTCCTAAGAAAGTGGCCAGTGAGCATAGATACAAACTAGACCCACATAAATTACTAAGTGAACCTTCGTATGCCAAGTGCCACCAGATGATTGGCACAGTAGCTTCTTATCGTCACACTCTGCAAATGAGCTTCTGCAGACAAGAAGTCAACAGGATTGGATTCAAATGCTGTAAATTTTGATATTTGTTTCATATTCAAAATATAGTTTGATTTTCAAAGATTTGATGAATATTACTTAATTAATTTCCCTTCCTGCATGCGTTTCACTGTGTATTTATTGTACACAGAAATATCACATTTAGTTATACAGAGTACAGCAATGCATTTTTTATGAATACAGTCTCACTTACTGCAGTAAAGATTAGCTTATTTGTCTGTGTCCGTACCTAATAAATGTTTACAGCCACTCAACCATTAGCCTCCAGCATAATTTTGGTAATTATACTATAAAATTCTTGTGGAGCATTATATCCAAACTCAAATTATGATGCCGAACAAGTGCGTTATTCTGTTCAACGGTTTCCGTACTTGGCACTCCGTCTGTAAGCAAGAGATACACTCTATGGGAATTCCATGCTTCCGATTTTTCAAATTTATTTGGCCTTAAGTTTTTTCACTGTCTAAACACTCAAATACACACATGTGACTGCTACACCACTGCTCTCCCTTTGGGGAAGAGTTCAGCTGTGTATAAAAGAAAAAAAAAATACCAAGCAGCCTTTTCTGGCTTCAGGATATCCAAGTGTGGTTGTGTGAGTGGGTGCTTCATTCCCAGCCTCTTCATCACATGGAAAAATGGGGAGATTAATCAGGCACAGGTGCTTCTGTTCACTGGCTGAACTGTCTTGGCTCTCTGTGCCTCGCAGCAAATGCTCAATCAACCCACTGCTTGCCATAAATATTCTAGATCTATGCTGTTAGAAGGGAAATTAATTTGCAGTGTGACGTCTTTGACATTTTCTGGCAAATAAATTTCCATTTTGTGATTGATAACAGATCAACCCAGACCCGGTCTCCATTGATTAACAAAGATACTAAAATCACAACAAAGCAATACCAACATGCGTGCAAATTCAGAGGACTAGGTTTTATCAACGCATCTGTTGCCATTTCAAGATCTCACACAGACAGACAACTCGAACAATTAATATTCACTGTCCTTTTCTTCTCCCTTCCCCTTTTTGTTTCATGTCTTTTTTTTTTTTTGGCCTCTGTTCTTTCTCTCTTAGGTAGAGGATGTCAATGATAACGCTCCCCTCACTTCGGATCCTATCTACCACCCAGTCATTATGGAAAACTCTCCAAAGGATGTGTCAGTCATTCGTATTCAGGCGCAAGACCCCGATCTTACCGCCATGCCCGGTCGTCTGAGTTATCGCATTACTGCCGGCAACCCGCAGAACTTCTTCTCTATTAACCCAAAATCAGGTGAGGTAATGTGTGGTCTATTACTAGTAGCGTGGAAAGGAAGGATGACAAAAAGAAATGCCCTTCAGGCATTTCGTTAATGATCTGGGATTAAGCAGAACAATAGATATTACAGGGATAAGAGCTGTATGACAGAGAACAAGCAAATTAAGTGTATCTCTTGCTGATACTGCTCTGAGCTACTCACTTTCTATTTGCAGCAGCTGTATTTTATTGCTTTTGATATGTATTGAAATGTTAAATCAAAAAGGTGTAAAGCAAAAAATAAATAAATAAAAAATTAAAAACCTGAAGCTGGCTAAAGGGTTGAGGAGCATTACTTTCAATTTGGAATTAGGATTTATTGAGAAAATACCAGCCATGATAGAGGTTCACCATAAGCCCTCTATTATGTATTGGATCAGCACAGGGTCTTAAACATCCTGGGCTTGTGAAATGATGCTCAGTTCGAAAGTAGCTGTGTATTAACTTTGCTTCGAGTATCTGAGGGAAATACTGCATGAGAAATTTAAGTGGGTGAATGTGTATAAAGCATTAACTGAAAGCATTTACTTATTTGCCAATGTACTCGTTTATGCCTGCGAGTGGAGACTAACTGCACGGTGAAACTGATTTATGTATTATTCACTAGATATTTCTTTTGTTTTATGATGTTTAATTGCACTGGGATTAATGCATTTTTAAAGGTGCTCTGCTAATTTGGCATTGAACTCCTATAATGTCAGATTCCTGGTTTTCTCTTTGAAAAAGGATCTAAATAGATACAGGAAGAGAGCCTCAGTGCTGGTGGGTTTTGCTAATAGAGCTCATATAGCTTTGAGCGTTTATTAAAGATAGAGATAAATGCTGTCATATATTAGTTTGTTGACTCCTGTTTTGAAGCCTTCAAGAATTATGGCCATCAGAAAATGCTGAGGATCACTTAATGCTATGGCTATCTAGCTTGGTTGACCATATATACGATGATTAATAATACTTTCCAGTGTTAAATGGGATGCTAATTTTGGCTAGCAGAAAAAAGTATACTGACTTGGCATGAGCATGACTGGTCAGCTAGGTGTTTAAAGGTTGCTTTCCTTGCTAGTCAGTGCCAAAAATACCAGTTCATTAAATGTATAATGGATGTGGATGCTAGCAATGAAGAAACCAAGCTAGCTCTGCTAAGATTAGCTAAACTGCAAAGTAATCTGACTTTGTGTGTGCACTCAATATTATAGAAAATGTAAGCTGTAAAGTGCCACATAAAACAAGGTATATTAATAAGTAACATAATTATAATTTTATATAGCTCCAAAATACACACAAAATATTTTGTTTGGTCAGTTAATGTTGTGCATTTAAAGTGTGTTCAGTTTTAAATGTTTTAGGAAGGCTTTGAATTTTTTTTCTGTCATGTAAACGCCTAGCAAATTAGTCACCAGGAATATCCCTAGTAGTGACCAGAAAAACTCAACCACAAAAACTAAGGTTAAACAAGACAAAGCTACAGCTTTAAATTAAAGTGACCATTCCCATTATTAAACATAACTTCATGCTTTAATGCAGTTATACAGATGATTTATTTAAATATCAACGCTGCATACAGTTGTCACATAGCGGAAGATTAATCATAGAGACAAAAACTTAATGTATCTCTATTTTAAAGCTGAGCATTTTAACAAGGGTCTCTATAGACTGACTTGCTTTTGGACCCAGCGACTGGTAAACCGTTTTAAGCATTTCTGCATTTGGCTTCCTCTTTCAACCTCTGGAGACTCCAGTCAAAATGAGACCGCACAGATCTGGTGATCTAACGGCTTTCTTACTCTAAACCCCAAAGATTTAGTCATTTTCAGGTTTAGTCTGGAGCCCCAACTGTCACTGCCTTATATTTATCAGGCAATTTATCAGATTTATCATAGCTCCTCTGAGGCCACACAAGGCTTTTATATATTTTTTCACATATGCAGTAGAAGATCTGTAGATAGACTTTGGGTTGTAAATTCAGAGGAGTCCCTACTGCATTTCTCTCTTTTTTTTTTTAGATTTCTATTGTAACTTTTAAATATTTTTGTGCATTTTTTAAACACATTGTCTAAATAATTTTTTAAAAAATAACTTTTTCTGTGCATACTCTGTACTGGCAAAATATTTTTTACATTTGAATTTCTTATGCATTTTTAAAACTTTCATGAACGATGATTTATAACGACAGCCTGTCGGCTGAATATCACCTCACAGCATTATGCCGGTAAAAGTCAGAGGATGCTTGTCAGAGTCTCCTTTTATTTCATATTTTTAACAGACTGCGTGTAATAATGATCTATAATAAATATAAAAAATTAAATGAATCATCATTTTATAGTAACAAAATGGACACATTGGAAAAAGGAGAAGAATACCCAAAAGGTCTCTGAAGAATACAAATAGAGTTAAAGCAAAATAAATACATAAATAGTATTTCAGTTTTGACTGCCAAGTTTGAAGTCTAGGGATGTCCCCGTGCTTTCTCAGTACAAGCGTTGCTTGAAACTTTTATTAAAGAATTATTGAAGAGTTTAAATGTTTTATTCAAATCAAGTGGAAAAAAAAATAAATTGTGAAGTCTTTGCCGTCTCTGCCCTAGATTAAGTCGAGAGCGTTCTAATAAGCAACAAAAGCCAAATGCGAACCTTTCAGCTGTCACAGGGACAACGCAAAGAAATGTCAGTAAAGTAATCTAAAAGCGATGGCCTGTATGCCATGCAGCGGGATCTCAGTGATCAAGATTATAATAGGAAGAATTCACTAATGATATGCTGCTGCATGTTCACCTTGTTTGTAAATGTTAAGGGTATTTCCATGTGCTGTCCTCTAATCCTCTGAATATTCCTCTGTGCATTATGGCTGTAATATTGACACTATGTAGGGAGGCGGACTGGGCTCAAAAGGGGTGAGAAGACTAATATTGATCCCATTAGAGACACACTGATCCTCACAAACTCATTAATATGTAAACTGTATCCAAACAGGCATTCTCACATATAGGGTATGTTTGAATAAGCCAAAAAATGACCTCCTACCTCCTTTTCCTAATCACCTTTCCTGGATCTTTGTAGGAAAATATCACCTATTCTAGACACCCATGATGTCTGCCACATTCCTAGAGGCAGATTTCATTAGAGCAGCATAATGTTCATAGTTCAGCAGTGGGTTTAACAGCCAGTTGATGAAAATTCAAAACATATCAGGAGGTCATGGGAACGGAAAATGGATCTATAATTAACATTTAAATGCTCTGCGTCACTTTGTCAGTTTTATTGATCATTTTCATGAATGGTCGGATGGCTATGCCATGTAATTATCTTCTTTCCTTTCACAAAGGATGGCCCTGTGTATATCATTCTAAAGGAGGTAATAAAGGAAGCACTGAAGTACCTTTCCTTAGTATTTAAAGAATTCAAACAGCTCTTATTATGACTTATTATTGAGTATTTGACCGCACACGTCCACCTACAATAGTGAGTCAGTGTGACTGCTTTGACTGATGTTAACGCTGTTAATGCAGGGCCAAAATCATAGTCAGTTAATTTATTTTTCAGCAGACTACAACACACATCCACGAGCTGTATCTATAATAATGTGTGTATGTGTTAGAGAGAAAGAGTGGCAATTTAATCAATGGATTAATTGGTTACAGCATTGTTGGGTCTGTTGTGGTGAGTCAATAAAGATGACGCCACAACCGCAACACACAGCTGTGTAAAAATAATTTGTCCGTTGTGTGTATCATTGCGTGTGTGTGTGTGTATGTATGCGTGTGAGAGAGTGAGTTGCATTTCTTTGGTGTGTGTGTGCATGCCACAGGGGAGAGTTTTTAGCCATCTGAGCCCAGCTTTCTGTCTCTGTCAGAGACCCCACAGTATTTTGTTATCTGTTAGTCATTAATTTTATACAAAGAAACTCATTGATGACAGTATTGTTCCCAGTGTGATAAATGAACTTCAAAAGAAACGCTGGGTTCCGCCAGGCTACCAAAGCCCATTAAATAACACAAAAATGGTGTTTTCTTATGTGGATAAACTTGACTCTGCAGCTTTAGGAAAACATAGTCACAAGGTTTGAATTTTGAATGCATCATTACCATAATTCCCATTGTTTTGTGAGTGACAGTGCCACCGTGTTGGTTTGGTAATAAGACATGCATGAATGGGGAGATGCATTCAGTTTTAAATCAATCCTCACTGTTTACACAGTCAGAAACTTTCCATGTACCAGAGTGATTTCATTGGATAAACAAAATCTAACTGATTGATTTGCTTTCAGGAAGCAAGTGCCACCAAAACTATAACCTGAACTGCTGGAAAAAAAAAAAAAACTTCTTGAAGTTTTAGATTGTTTTTCAAAACTAGGTTTGGGGGTGCTTGAAAGTAATATGTTTTTCAAGTTTACTCTGGAAGTGTCATTTTGATGGGTTTGAGGTACCACAACAATTCCCAAAATGTATTGAAGCAAAACTTTGAATGAGTGCAAAGTGTGTAAATGTGCTGTGACAGCTTACAGTGCTGTCAGTTTGTCTCTGGCTGAGTGAGTGAAGCCTACCTCCTTTGGGGAGGAAAACAGAACAGATAAGTGTTGACACAGGGTGTTAGATGGAGCGCTTCTTGTAAAAGCGTGCGTGTTTGCAGAGTGCCATGGTGGCTGTGACCTTTTTCAAAAAAAAACAACCTTCTGTTTGATTGAGTTGGTTTTGTTATACCAGGACACTTGGGCACATCTGGGTCAAAGACATATTTCTTTCTGGTCCGCTATACATAGATAATACATACAGCATTCATGCAGCTACTGAATTCTCACCACTGAATGTGCCCACGTTAGCAGACAAAATGCCAAGAATGTCAATAAAGATACACATATCCATGGTGGAAAAATTAAAATACAAATGGGAATGCACTATTTTCCAATTCGTTATGATATCCAACAAAGAAGTTAAGCTGTCCCGGTTAAATAATGTGTCGCAGTTGTGTTCATCCAGAGGCTTATAGCCCTTGTAAGACCTGTTTTTGTGATACTAATGGTGCTACATTTCTGCTTTCATTTGATAACGTGAAGCAACAAAGGAATAAGTCACAATCACAAACACTTTTCCTAAAGTCTATCACATCTGAGTGAAACGGAAGAAAAAAAGTTTCTGGTTTTTCATTGGCGCACATTGTCATGGGGTAAAGTTACAAATCTGCCCAATGAACTATTTGATTTCTTCTGTAAAGGGATAGAAAAAAAAGGAAGGTGTTCTAATATGAATATTTTAAATTTGAAATCTGGAATTTATATTTTTAATGTTGCTTAAATTAGAAATAAATGTGTGGCTCAGAAGAATGAAGAGAAAATGAACTGAAGTTGGTATGATGATGTGAGACAGCCCACTGAACCATCACTTTTTGTGTGTGCATGTGAAAGTAGGTGGGTGGGGACATCTTAAATTATTGTTTCTTAGTCCAATTAAAAGTGAGTGTAATATGACTGCAGATGTGCTGCAAGCTGTAGATCATCGATTTTTATCAGAGTTGTTATTCGCGCTGTGTTCTGCTGAACAAGCCCCACCTCCTCCTTCCAGTCTGTCTCCCAGAGCTCATGACCGCTGCTCTAGATTTACTCCTAATTTGCTTAATTGAAGTTAGCCTGCATAACAAGCTCAAGGTGACACTGTGATATGTGCAAGCTTGGGAATGTGTGAATGTGTGTGTGTGCACTCCAGGATTTTCGTCTATCCATTGAGCGTTGACTGCACAGCATTTTAGGCACCCAGACTAATCCTACCCCTCTGCAACGCTTCATTACACTGAAACAAAAACACTCAAGCTCCACCAGTCACCAGTCGAGCACACATGCTCTAACAACTTCACATAAAAGTGCACACAGAGTGATTTTTCGTAATATATACTTTTTGGGTATTGTGTGTGTGTGTGTGTGTGTGTATATGCGTGTATATGGATGTCATTAGCTGTACAGGCATGCAGTTGCTCTTTAATTATATACACCTGCTGTGAGTGAAAACAGGAATGCCGCTGTGCATCAAACAGAAGTCTTTTTTTCTTTGTTGTTTCTGCTAAAAACAAGAATCGACTGTGACTTTTTCCTCTTGCACTTGTGTGTGCGTCTTAGAGTAAAACAGCTCCAGGCTGAGAAAAATGTTGACTTACGGTATCTTAATAGGCTGAATCTGCTTATAGATCAATGCGCCCTTGTTGGTAAGAATAATGTCGGAGGAGCTTTTGTTGTTTAATTCTTAAAGTTTTTGCTGACCGAATTCAGCTACTTTGTAAAAGCTTACCTTCCTATTAGGGACAAAACGCATATGTCCTCATTGTAAACCGTTTAGGCAGAAGAGTTTTGGATTAGCATCAGGAAAAGTTTCCAGGAATTGAAAGTAAATCAATGAAGCGTATTCTAAAAAATCCTCAGCTACTATGAAGTAAGTGCAAACGTGGGGGGGGGGGGGGGCCTTTTTTGAGTTTAAAATAAAAGGGGGCAAAAAGGTAAAAAAA
>VOQJ01018282.1:37790-48496 GCA_015052665.1 Apistogramma diplotaenia | reverse complement strand
TTATTCTATTGCCAATAAATTTAGCAGCAGGGTGGGGGTGGGGGTGGGATGCGGCTACTAGGAGGTGGAGCTGTGTTGATGGATTCCAGGTAGCATCATAGATCTTTGTTGTTCTGGCATTAAAGGGTACCTGTGCTCACCATGGTCAGACTAATATTCCAAACAAACACGTTCCATGTTTTTGTGTCCACATTCATGCACTGCACAGACCTGATTTCTCTTACAGTGCAGTTTAGTTGATTTATTTTGGTTAATTGTGTTTTGCGTTGGCTGTGAAAAAGGCACAATAAGGTGTTGGAAGTCAGGTAGGGGTATTCGGTTTTTGTATGGATGTGGTGTTATTGCTGAGCTGTAGGTGTAGTTAATTCTCTCAGTGTCGGTGTAGCACTGATCAGTATAGATTATGAGTGTAGGTTTGACAGTCTGTGAAGTGGAGAGGAAAGAATTCTAATATACTCACTATTTTGACTTGGCCTGAATACATACATACTAATTCCTGAGCAAGCAGCGGTAAATCTTCCATCACCTGTGAGCTTGTGTTGGGTCTTCAATGTCTAATCTCTCTGTACTGCTCTTTGCCTTAGATAAAAGCGGAGGACGGTGGCGATCCACCGTTATGGTCTACTGTTAACCTTCATGTAGAGTGGATTCGTAAACCTGCCCCCTCACCGGTGCCCCTACTGTTCACTCAGCGGTACTACAATTTCTCCATTTCTGAGACAGCTGCTGTTGCCCAGCCAGTGGGAGTCGTGGCTGTGAGCCAGTCCAGCACCCGCGTCTGGTTCAGTATCATCGGTAAGACGATTAATGTGGGATTCTAACTAACAGGCCAGAGAGCAGATTTTCTCATTAAGGCAACAATTAAAAATTTGTGATTGCAGTAGCAAAAAATGAATAAAAAATGTTTATTGACAATATAAATATTTGAATTGCACTCCTTTTCCAAATCTCTATTTTATCATTATTTCAGAAGAAATCAGACTTGTGAACTTTTTTGATGGTTAAATTACCTCGATGGAAGTATAATGAATTTCAGTTTCATTGAATTTATTTATTATCTGGATGAACCAGAGTCAGCACACTAGGGATGATGCACTCTGTATCATGTCGATATTGAGATGTATTTGAAATGACTTTTACACAGAGAAAAATGAATGCGCTATACAAAAGATATCACTTCTTAATGGCATATTTACCCAAATACATGCTGAGCTGTCTGCCTGTATAAAACAGCCTGGATTTTCAAAGAATAACTGAGAAATATTCATTTCTATTTGATGGCATATATTAAATAAAAAAGTTTATTTGATTATTTATTAACAGATAGAGAAAATATACATGTGGTGGTTTTTCCCAGTTCATTCTTACCGCTAATGCCAGTAGAGTAATTGTATAGACAAGGTTATTCATTTTGCACATTTTATTTTTCACAAAGTAAAAGCATGGGGATCTTTTCTCTCAAACTTTCCCCCACCCTTAGCGAAAGTATTCTAGTGGAAAAGTCAATAACACATATAATTGTAAACATCAAGGGGTCAGCTTTGCATTGCTGTACATAAATCATCAAAACCTTTGTTCACACGGATATTCAGACTCCATGAATATTTACATACTTTTTCTCCCCCCTCTCACTCTCACCTTTAAGGTGGACGGCTGGCCAGAGAAATGTTCTACATTCCTCAGAATGCATGTGGAAGAAACTGCTCACTTGACACAGGTCGGCTCAAAGTTTATTTTACTACAACATTTCCTCAAATGCTGCAGGTTTGAAGAAATTAAGAAATTCCCGGAAATGCAGCACTCAGTACCGTGGCTTTGCTTAGCCAAAGGCAGGTGGGATTGATCTGAGTTTAAAGCAGTAATCTCGTTTAACTCCACACATGCTATGCACATAGTTTGTTTTTTTTGCCCACATAGGGCAGGTTTATGCCATTAGTTTAGCTACAGTGTAGCTACTTTGGCAAGCTCCTGCACATGTGTGCTGATAGAGTCAGACTGTAACCCTTACGTAGGTGTGTCTGCATAAACCACCTGGCTATTTTTGTGTTTCCACTGAATTCAAGTGTACCTTATTATTTTCCGGCAGTTACACATAAACCTCACAGTGACTAAAACAAGTACTAAGGAATGTGAGAGGAATCTCTCTTACAGTAGTGATGAACCTACAGAGATTTAACACCCACATTTGCAGAGGCTCCTCAGATTTACCAAATTTCATAGTGCTTTAGCACGCTGTTTTGCTCTCAGTCCTGGCAGCATTAGTATTTTGGATCACTCTCACTGCTGTGTGCATCATTTGTCAGCCAGAGCAAACATCTGTGGAGCTGGAGCTGCGCTGGAGCGTTTAGCAAATAAAGACGCAGATTTTTTTTTCCCCCTCTGGAAGCTGGTGGAGACCAAATCCAGAGCATAAAAATATCGGATGCTTCTCAAACTTTTGCCAGGGGCCATGTTTAGTTTCTGAGTTTTGGATTGGACAGGTTTTTTCCTGTCTATTGTAGGAAGGACATATTTGGATGTATTTTTATTCTACATCATTCTTTCATGCTGCTGAATATGAGTTTTGTGATATTGACAGAAGCAAGAAACTTTAGTTATGCTCGTTTCTTACGTGCATTTCTCTGGTTTATTCTTACTGGCTTAATAACAGAACTCCGAGGCATCGCACCACCCTGACAGGACACTGAGAGGAAAAGAAATTAGACACCAGATACTGTAATTTTGTTTTTCTTAGTGCTGTGAGATTGATCCCTTGTAGTGTGATATTGACCCACTGCTTCTCCAGAAAAGAAAAAAAAAATCTAACAAAAAATAAATAAAATAAAGTGAGTCCGTGTATTTTGCTCCCACTCAACACGCATCAGTGGTTGTGTGAAAAATGCCCAATCAGTATTCATATGCTGAGGGGTGCTCAGGCTCCCAGATATCTCGAGAGAGAGGCTGGAATGAGACGAAGGATGGTACTGAATACCTAACACATATCAATCCCCTCCCTCACTTTAATCAAACATTAAGCCTTTAAACTGTACACTCACCGCCCGTGGAAAAGACCTGGCTGCAGGTTTTTGATCTCTGAGATGGGTTGTGTTTTGGAGTGATAAGACAGATGTTTGTGTGGCTGTTCACAGCTCTCAGGCTGCCAAGTGGGTTCGGTGCTACATCACATTGCATTTCAGTTCATTTTATTTCACAGTCCCTCCAGCTCCAGACGGAGGCACCTGGCCAAAACAATTACACAGTAATAACTTAGAGCACCTGAGTCTAATATGCAGTGTGAATACTAAATGGCGCACACTGTGTGTGTGTGTGTGGGTGTGTGTGTGTGTGTGTGTGTGTGTGGGTGTGTGTGTGTGTGTGTGCGTGCGCGCGTGTGTGTGTTCATTTACTACAGGGAGCTTTGACATGCAGTTTGACCTCCAGCTCGGGGTGGGGACTCTTGTCGTGGCCAAGCCCCTTGATGCGGAGGTGCAGTCTGTGTACAACATGACTGTACAGGTGACAGATGGGACCAACGTTGCCACAGCACAGGTACACGGAGTTTTGATTTGTTATGCACCGGCTCTGCCTCTCATACGCCCCAAACCCACATCAAATTAAATGATTGTTCCCTCTTTTCACGGGGAGCTGTTTACTCTCAGCTTCGCTTCCTATGCTTGCACTCGTTTTTTCTTAAATTATCTCACACTGACTATGAAATGTGCTTTTGTTGTCCTGGCTTTGACATTCCCTGTGCTCCTGCTCTCTGGGCTGCCCTGCTGGGCATTTCTTGTAAGGAAAGTCCTCTGATATCAGAGGATTAATGGGATTATTCTGGGCAAATAAAGGTCAAGTGTTCATAGAAATACAAAAAGAATCTCATGCCTCTTGGACAACACTCAGTCTGGCTCACAAGCCTCCCATAAATAGGGGCTTATCTTAATCCGAACAGTGTTTCAGTCGTATCTGAGACTTGGAATTACACCACAACTGGATTGAGGATTGTCAGTTGCCGGAGCTAATTCTCCACCAGGGCTCCTACTGCTGATCGCGACATGTATTTACCTCGCTGACTATGCAAATGTCCTCTTCTATCTCTTTGTCTCTCAGGTGTTCATTCGCATACAGGACAGCAACGACAACCCTCCAGTTTTTTCTCTGCCGGCTTATGATGTCAGCATATCTGAGGACATACCAGTTGACATGGAGCTGCTCCGGGTTAGAGCGTCAGACATTGATGAGCGTGCCCGATTGAGCTTCTCCATCTACGGCAGCGTAGACCCTGCCAGTATGAGACTGTTTAGGGTCAACCCCGGCACAGGAGTCATCTACACCGCAGACAGGCTCGACTATGAAGCCAGGACGCAGCACATCCTCACTATTATGGTGAGAAGGGAGATGTGGGAGAAATTCTCTTTGCGTGTGTGTGAGCTTGGCTCTTACTATGGGTCGGTGCTATCTAATAAATGATCTCCATTTTGGCAACTGTGTCTGCCTTACTTAATTTTTGCTGATTTTGTTCTTTTATCACCTTGTACAGCTTTATCCATATTCATCCCTCATTTGCTGCTGTAGGTCAAGGATCAGGAGTTTCCATTTAACCGTGACCTGGCTCGTATCCTGGTGGCAGTGGAAGACTCCAATGATAACATTCCCTACTTCACCAACACCGTATATGACGCTACAGCCTATGAGACTTTTTCTGTAGGTGCATCTGTAGTGCAGGTGACGGCCCTAGACAAAGACAATGGAATTAATGGACAGCTCACGTATACTATAGAAGCAGGTGCAGTGCAGTTTGCAAGACACTTACTCTCATGTTTATCTGTATGTGTGCTTGTGTTGTAAACAGTGTGGTTGTCTGTGTTATTTGTTTTTTTTGCATTCGCCTTTAACGTAGTCTGTAACCTTTCTGCTACTTTCAGGTAACGCCGGTGGTGTATTTGGCATTGATAACAGCACAGGCCTTATCTTCATTGCCAAGGAACCGGACCTCACCTCTCTGGGCTTTTACACCCTCAGTGTGCGCGTTACAGACAGTGGATTTCCTCCATTAATGGCCACTGCTTCGGTTCGCATTTCCTTGATCCTGTCTGACTTCTCCAAACCCAAATTCTCTCAGAAGGAGTATCAGGCTGAGGTAAAAAAAAACAAAAAACAGAAAGAAATACAGATTACTGTCTGATGGGAGAAGGCTGGAGAGGGTGGGAGAGATAGAAATACAGGCTTGAAGATGGTATGTGTGTATGGAGGTTAAATGTTAAATGTCCACATAACTCACTCAAGTGCTTAAAATTTACCTGTATATTTCTGCCATTTGCTTTAACAGATAATGGAGAACAGCAAAATTGGAACATATGTGATCACTGTTAGCGCCCTTAGCCGCTCAGCTCTGATTTATGACATTACCAGAGGCAATGAGGAGGGCTGCTTCTTCATTAACCACCATACCGGTGTAATCACTACACGCAAACCGCTGGACTTCGAGGTTTGTTAATGTTTTTGTTTTCAGTTGTATTAGATGCGCAGATGCTTATCCGCCGCCATTGGCACGAGGGTCATCTGTTCTGTCCTTAGTGCATTTTGTAGTGTCCCTCTGACCCAAACATACCGTCATTCATAAAGAATTATATTCAGCTACAAAAACAACAACGGACAAGCGGTGCCGCAACAGATGGTGTGGCCCTCAGAGCCGTGATCAACATTACATCCAATCACTCCCTGTGATTAAATGAGAAAAAGGTAATGAGACAGCATAAATATGCAGAACTGCGAGCTGGTTCTCCAAGATGCTCGTAGCAACCCGTCGGTCTGGTCTCTTGAGAAACTGCAAGTGTAGCCTGGGGACGTGGTGCTGTTTGAAAGGAAAAGGATGATGACACTAAATATTGGTATCATTTTTGCTATGTTTTTTGTTTACTGCACTTTCTTGAAGATTTTTGATCAAAAATGATCTGTATCATTATTTTTAAAGCCGGGGTCATGCTAACAAAGTTTGCTCAACAGCGCATCTACATGGAGTTTTATGGGAAGAATTTAACAGACTGGATTTCTTTGTTTTGCCAGCAAACACCGTCCTACTTTCTGGTGGTGCGCGCTCTGAGCATGGCTGGAGTGGAGGCCAGCACCACGGTCATCATCCAAGTAGGGGATGTCAACGATAGTCCACCTGTCTTCCAGCAAATCGGGTATTAGTGGGAGCCAAAGTTGATGTACAGGTAGCTAGAGCTTTGGTTTTTTTGGATTGACTTAAGAAAGACTGAGGTTTTTTTCTCCTATCAGGTATGTAGGTGTAGTTAGTGAGGCTGCTCCAATCAACAGTGTGGTCCTGGCAGAGGGCGGTGACCCTTTAGTCATCCAGGCGACTGATAAAGACCGCAACCACAATGCGCTGTTAGTGTTTGAGATCATAGATGAGACTGCTCGGATGTTCTTCAGCGTGGACTCTGGGACTGGGTCGATCCGGTAGGTGACAGCGCTGTGCAGATATCCGACCGGCTGTATCGCTTTTGATCTGATTCACCTGATTATAAGTTGATATATATTATTTTTGTTTGAATGGTTTCTAGAACGATTGCCAATCTGGACTATGAAACCTTCTCTGAGTTCCTCTTTCGGGTTCATGTTAGAGATAGTGGTCAGCCTTCCAGGAGTGCTGGCAGCCCAGCAGAGGTAGTTATAAAGGTAAGTAAATAACATGTGAATCAGCTTTCATTGTCTCATGAACCGCTCTTGACTCACGTTGAGTCCCGTGTTATTGTAGCAATTTTTAGACATGATTTTCACTCCCTGTGTACCACGTCTTAGGTGATCAACATCAATGACTCACCTCCAAAGTTCTCCCAGGACACTTATGAGACAGTCCTCCTCTTGCCTACCTACATAGGAGTCGAGGTCCTTAGGGTTAAGGCTTTTGACCCTGATCTGGCCTCTGACCCCACACTTAACCCGGACAAGTCTATCACACCCCAGCTACTTTACTCTTTGGTGGACAGCAGTGTGGAGTATTTTTCTGTTGAGCAATACACTGGAGTTGTGACTGTCATCAATCAGAACCTCAATAAAGACCGTTATCGCTTTAACGTGAAGGTAAGTCATTGGTCATCAGTGGACATAACATACCATTACAACATCTTTTCATCATATTGACTAAGATGGGTGAATGTAATAATGATTTCCAATGGAAGGGCAGATCCTTGGGTCAGTGCAGAATTGTGCTCCTTGATTTGTCATAAATACCTTCTTTCGTCAAGGTTTGGGATGGACGTTTTTCCAGCATGACGTTGGTCACAGTGCTTGTCCGAGAAGCCATAGACAGCGGAATTCTCTTCACCTTCCCGGTCTACTCTGCCTCCATCCCAGAGAACATCCCCGATATCACCTTAGTGACTGTGGTGAGCACAGTGGGCCACCGCCTGAACGAGCCACTGAAGTACGCCCTGCTGAACCCTGTTGGGCGTTTCACCATTCGGCCCACCTGTGGAGCCGTGTTCACTACCGGTGTGCCTTTTGACAGGGAGGAGAGGGAGAGCTATGACCTGGTGGTGGAGGTCAGCAGAGAAGATGAAATATTGAGGGTGGCCAGGGTGATCGTGCAAGTACAGGTAAATGAGTGCAAGAATGTTACATTTGTGGTTTTTGCAATCCTTCCTCCTCACTTAATGTGCTGTTACAGTACCTGTGTTTTCAGGTCCGTGGGTTAAGAATGCTTTATATTTTGATTATATGAAATGTCAGAAAAAGCAGCTAAAAAATGTGTTTTTATTATCAGCTATGCATCTAGCTGGACAGTGTTGTAGCGGTCGAGAGTGTAATGAAGGTGTTTTGTGTGATTTGACGTTACATTTTCCTTAAAATAACCGCCTTCTAGGTGGAGGACGTAAACGACAATACTCCACAGTTCGTGAACCTTCCTTACTACGCTGTAGTGCAGGTCGAAGCACAGCCAGGATCATCTGTTTTCAGGGTCTCAGCTACTGACAGAGACTACGGTTCGAACGGACAGGTGACCTACAGCCTTAAGGAGCAGCACAGGAACTTTCAAGTAAGAGATCCAAATTTCTGCATTTCACATTGAAGGCAGTAGAATCGAATCATTTGCAAATTCGCGAGCTTAACTAATGTTTACAAACTGCATGCAGGTGCACCCTCTGACAGGAGAGCTGACCTTAAGGAAAGCCTTCGAGGCGGACGTGTCTAACGCAGAGTACAAACTGATTCTTGTGGCGACTGACGGTGGCTTCCCTCCCCTGTCCAGCCAGGTGGAGCTGCCTGTTAGTGTAGTAAATAAAGCAATGCCGGTATTTGACAAACCCTTCTACGGCGTCACTGTTAAAGAGGACGTGGCCGTCTCCACCTCCGTCTTATGCATCAACGCCAGTAGTCCCGAGGGTCAGGGAGTCATCTTCACCATCACAGAGGGAGACCCTTCCCTCCAGTTTGACATCGGCTTTGACTCGGGAATCATCAGCGTGATCTACCCGCTAGACTACGAGACCACACAGTATTACCGTTTAACAGTGAAGGCTACAGATACGCTGACCGGAGCCAAGTCGGAGGTTGATGTGGACATTGTCATGCAGGACGTGAACGATAACCCACCGCTGTTCCTGAACACCTCATACTCAGCCGTGCTGCCTGAGAACTCCATGATTGGAACGCCGGTCTTACAGGTGTGTGTATGTGTGTGTGTTTACCGAGTCACTCCAGTGTCTACTCTAACTGAATGAGTGTTTACACTTAAGAGTCACTTCAGCAGCAGTGTGGACGGATCATTTATTCATGGAAAGACAGCGTGATATTTGCCTACAAATTTCCCAGTGGAAGCTCTTGACCTTTAAGGAGTAATACAACAGTTCTCTTGTTCCACTGAAGAACATATTTCAATTCACAAGATGAGAACGTCACATTATTGAATTCAAAAATTGTTCTCACATCTTTTTGAGTCGGTCGTCAAAATACAGCTCTCAGTGGCTGTAATGGAGAAAATCTGAAAATTTATTCTTAGTGCTCTTCAGTGTGAACATTATCTTTGTTATTTTCAGTGAAAATTGGGGGGGAAATGTTATCAGTTATGTTAACGCAAGTGACAAGTTGATATGCAGCAGCCTGGTAAAACAGTTTGATATCCCCAAACAAAAGAACTGGTTGTTTAAGAGTGATTTTTTATTTGTGGTTTCATAATATCCGATATGGCAGTCAAAGGGTGGCATGAGCTTGGCATGATTGAAAGAGCTCAGCTATACCTCGAATTTGAAAATCATATGCATTTTTAAAAAAAATGTACAGACTCCGCTGGCAGAAGATTAATTTAGAAGTTAAACAAAGCTTGGAACCACTTGGCCTCCATATAATTCTTCCTCCTCCTCCTTTATAGTGATATCCCACCTTTAATTAGTTCATAATCAGCCAGTCTAATTCTCTGCTTTGTAAATATAGTAGCATTGTGTTCATGCTGACTGCTGCACAGATGTTTTCAGGTGGCATTCTGTCCTCGTCTCAATAGAATCTGGAACTTTATTTACTTTCTCATTTTGGCCTCAGTGTTGGTGCTGCACCCACAGACTACGTGAGGGGTAAACAAATCAGCCTCCATCTTGAATAATGCATGAGGCAGGACACAATTTAATGTAACTCTCCATGTAGGTGTTTGCCCAGGACCAGGACACAGAGAAGAATGCCGTGGTGAGTTACCAGATCCTATCTGACATCTACAACAGCACCGACTACTTCAGCATCGACAGTAACAACGGACTGATATACACCGCACGTCTGCTGGACTACGAGCTCATCCAGCGCCACAACTTCATTGTCAGGGCGACGGACAGTGGAGAGCCTGCCCTTAGCAGTGATGTTACTGTCTCTGTTACTGTAACTGACACCAATGACAACCCACCTAATTTCAGCCAAATTCTGTACGAGGCCTTTGTCAGTGAGCTGGCTCCCCGAGGACACTTTGTGACTTGTGTTCAGGCGTCTGATGCTGACATCTGTGATGCCAGTAGGCTGAGGTAAGGGAAGAGAAAAAAAGGATGCTTTAAAAAGTTGCAGACTTGGTGTTTTCTCTGTTGAATAAATTTACCGTTGAACCCAGGTGGAAAGAATTTTTCAGCTTGTCGTATTTTGAAAGGCACAGCGTTGTGTTTTAGTTCAATGGAATCCCGAATGTTAATTCGGTTTCTCTTCAGCTTTTGTCTTGATTTTGTCCTCAAGCAGATTTGGCTCGGCGCTCCCGGAGAAAAGTGGATATTTGTATTTGGAGCATCTCCTGAGCAAAATAATTTAAGCAACACGTGTTCTCTCTTCTTCCGCCTTCAGGTACAGTATTCTCTCAGGAAATGAGAAAATGACTTTTATGATGGAGCCAGATACGGGGGTGCTTCGTCTGTCTAACAAGAGGAGACAAGGCATGAAACTCTCGTATCAACTCAATGTGTCTGTGTCAGATGGAGTCTTCACCAACACTGCTCAGGTGAGACAACTTTTGGCAGTTGCGCATTAGTTCTGTCAGCTGATTTGGTCTTTTTTTAGGTCTCAGTAGTGCTTATACACAGAAAGTGGGCTGACCTTCTTCACCAGCCTGTCAAAATTAGTACCGACCTATGCTGCTGTCAGAGTAACTGCCGTTTCTCACGACTGCAAAGCTCCACAGTAGGAGGTTAATGTCTTGCCATATCAGATTTACTTTGAGGATGAGCTGCCAGCTGGAAAAAAAACATACTCGCATCTGT
>VOQJ01018281.1:0-13666 GCA_015052665.1 Apistogramma diplotaenia | reverse complement strand
CTCTCTTTACCTTTTTTTTTTTTTTTTTATTTTTTTTTTTTTTTTTTTTCTTTTTTTTTTTTTTTTTAGCACTTTGTCACAAGCCGAGGGAAGTCTCTGGTGGAGAGAGTAGTAAAAGAGCAGGTTTGTTTTGTTAACACTGATGAAATTTACTGAGGACTTTTAATTACTCAGCTTAATACCCTCTTGTTTGTTTTTAGGAGAGGGTTCAAATGAACAAGATCCTGTCAAATGCCCTGGAGTGGGGTGTAAAAATCCTATATGTAGATGGTATGTTGTACCCGTTTTATTTCAGTTTTTTGTGTGCGTCAAATTCTTGTTCATTCTGCTTTAACTTACCATATTATTACTTGTGGCAATTCCAGATTTAATAGCTTATGTTCATAAGAAAAAAAAGCTCATCAGCAACACAGTTCCTGCAGCCACTGCTGTCAAATTGGGTGTAAGTTGACAATTTTCTTTGAATGCACTATGAGTAAAAAATAATTTCTTAACTTTTAATTTTTATCATAGCAAAATTTGACTCTTCTTTTTCTGACATTTTTAATAGGACAAAGCTGGTTCTGCAACAAAACAAAGCCTGCAGAAATGCAAAGGTAGATTTTCTTTCTTTGTTTTTTTTTTATTTTTTTATTTTTTTTTACTACATCTTAAAAAGTTTGGTGAGCTGGTACGTTTTAGTCAGCCTTTATTTTTAGGACAGGAATGTTTCTTGCTCTTTATTCTTGCTGGTCTTCCAATAAATCTGTTTTGTGTTCCAGGTGGGCGGATTAGTAAACCTTTCGTCAAGGTTGAGGATTCAAGCAGGTAAGGGTCCATCAGCAGAACTCCGCATCCACGTGTTGTTGTAAAATTTATTCATTTATTTTTAATCGTTTCCTTCCTCTTGTCAGGCACTACCGTCCAGTCTACCTCACAATGTCAAACATGCCCGAGTTCAACCTGAAAACCAGTGCTCCCTGTAGTCCTTTCTGTCCTGAGGATAAGGCTCCTCCTGTAAATAAACAGCGGAGACACAGGTACGGTGCTGGGTTGCTTGGAATTTCTATTTGTAAACAATACTTTATGCCTCACTTTCTTTTGAAAAACCTCTCACTACTAGCATTTAATCCTCAGGTTTTTCAAATGCTTAACAAATGTAATTTTATAGCCTGTGTTGCTTGGATGTATGATCTTTTGTTGTTATTTCTGTACGGCAACCAGCTTCTCCATGTACCCTTTCTATATTAAATGACATACAGTTGAGGTCAGAAGTTTACATACACTCATTATGGGCATAAATGTCATGGTAATGTTGTTTTTTTCATAATTTCTTTGAAATGATTAAAATGCAGGGTGGAATGTTTGTACAGCATGTATCTTTTAATGACTTAAGCAGAATTGGGTCCACATATTTATTTTGGTTTTTCCTCTAATCCACACAAGGTCAAAAGTATACATACAGACTCAAACATATACATACATTTCCACTAATATTTGGTTAAACATCCTTTAGCAAGTTGCACCTCGACCAGATTTGTCACAGGGGGCTGGAGCCTGTCCCAGCCGACATATAAATAAAATGCATTATAAATTAAACACAGATAACAAATAAATGGATAAATAAATAGAAAAGAAATACCAGTCATACTATATACTATACTAGGATGAAACAGGACCTTTAGTAACTGCCACATCATACTAACAAATTCTGCAGTTGTATTCAAAATATTTTGTATGACGTGCGCCCAATCAGTTTCCCTGCCGTCCCTTGCTAATCATGCCATGTGATTGGTCGGGATATAACGGACATCATTTGATATTTCTCAGGAGATGCAGGTCAGGTTACAGCGTAGATTTCCCACTCGATAACTAACGTGAATTAACACATAAATCGGGGCTAAGAGTATATGAAGTGTAATGTGACAATCGTTTTAATAATAGTTTTTTGCAAATTACACTGTTTTTGTGAATGTTTGGAGCCAAAATCAAAATAGAAGTCAAAATTTGATTAATTGCTCAGCTCTAATGTAATTTGTACTTGCATGCAATTGTTTGAAATGATGAACTTGGAATCTGAATGTGTTTAGAAATAGCACCAAGAGATCTTCACTGAGTTCTTTGGATGTTCCTATTTTTCTGAGTATTGGTCAGTCCAATGAATGCTTTCAACAAATCCCTTTTTTAACATGGCCTAGAGTTGTAGTCAATCATGATCGTTAATGAGATGTAATAGACCTTAAATGATATTGTAGAACCTTCAGTACTATTTATTAAAAGATGTGTGTATGTATATATTTGACCTTGTAAGTATACTTTTTGATTCTGTGTGGTTTAGAGAAAATCCAAAATAAATTCAGACTTTTGCACCAAATATTTTAGTCATTAAAGATGTGCGCTGTACAATCATTCTACCCTTGAAAATGTACATTCATTAAATGATGAGTGGCATGAAAATTTCTGACCACAGCTGTAAGGGTATACAAACTGTGAGTGTGAATAGTTCTTAACCACACAAATTCAGATGGTACTGCTGGAGCTGCTAAGAAGAAGTGACCTCATTGAGAGTGAAAGTTTATCAAAATGCAGAAACACTAAACTTTTTTTTCCCACCTAATTTGCTTTTGTTAATCCTCTGGGCTCCTCTGGGAACAGAGGTGTGAAAGCCTCGGTCAGTGAGGAGAGAGCTCACGCACGAAAGAAGAACAGAGACAAGAAACGAGCCGGTTACTGCGAGTGCTGTGCAGTCAAGTATGGCCAACTCACAATGGTAAGTTTGTAACAGTGAAAGCTGTTGCACAGCACAGTGCATATGCAGTGTGTTTAAGATCCTGTCAGAGAGCTTCCAGCCAAGTCTTAATTTTAAAATGCTGTATTTATCTCTTATGTGGGATAAGGAGTATGGCTGGGGTCTGGTTAACATCCACCCATCAATATAGAATTCAAACATATTTGGAAACAAAATGAAGAAGATTTGACCAACAAAATCTGGACACGTGATCTATTTCTATTCCTCCAGAGTCTAATCTTGATGCTCCTTAGCAAATTGATGCTTTTTTCATGATTAGCCTCAATAATAAGTGGATTTTTAAGGCTACACAGCAGTTTAGCCTATCTCAGCCTATCGCTTGGTACAGCTTTTCTGAGCCCCTCATTAGTTTTCTCTGGTGTTTAACACAATCGTGGAAAAATTTCTCATTGTTTGCCTTGCTCTAATTGGCCACTCAGTAAATTGCTTTTATTCACTGCAAACAGTTATGTGGCAGGAGCTTCAAATGCCTCTTTTTGCATGTAGGTGTTTGTGTGGTAGCGGCTCAGTGGCCTTGGCTGGACCACTGCAATTCTCTAATATTTAACTGTGTATCTTTTGTTCAGCATCTGCAGAGTGGATGTCACCGAGCTTTCTCTAAGAGTGATGAGTATTTGGTGGTGGACAGAATGGTTTCAACCCTCACACACAACTTTAGGCCCATTAAAAATTCTAAACTCAAAAGGTAATTTTTCTTTTCAAACTGAAGCTGCTAGTTGAAGGTGTTACTTTTTTTTATCCCATTCAGCTAATTAAAGTTTTTCTTTGCTTCCCATTAGGCCAAAGTGCAGTGTTTCCTCTGTTCTGATTGCTCCTGGACCATCTGGAGAACCTGAACTAAGGCACAAGGGAAATCCTTCAGAGACTGTTCAAGAAGAGGAGCCATGGACTGTTAATGTGAACGAGGCATTCAATTCCAGACAGGATATAAAAATCAGACCTGCACCTGTCTCTGCTGAATTGATTCACAGAGAGGGCGACCAGAGGAACTGTTACACTTACTCAGTCAGGGCTAAGCACAAATTGCTTGCACGTAAACGGCCACGCAGACAGAATTCATTGACTTCTTGCACACAACAAGCGACTCAGGCTCAAAATCCTCAGTTCAGGTCAGAAGAAGCCCCCTGTAGAGATGAATTTCTTCCCTCTTTGCCCACTAGAGATTCTCAAGATGGCCCAGACCAGATACCCCATGATAATATGAACACACAGACTGAATTATCCTCAAAAAGCCTCAGTGTTAAGACAAATGAGCAAGAGCCTGATAAGAAAGTGATTGAATTTTCTCCAGTGCAGAAAATTCAGAGGAAGATAAAAGTCTACAAGCACAAAAGACGGAAAGTAGACGCAAATGTTGAACATGTAGAGCCTTGTGACGTTCCTGACAACTCTCTATTGAAGCTCTGGAATCTTTTTCAGTCCAGCGATGACATGGACCTGGAGTTTCATGGATTTGATGACTAGAAGTAGATCTGCTAAAATTTGTGTGCCTTGGACTATGGAGGTTGTGAGATTTCAAATGTTAATAGAAGGTGGTGGGATGTACTGTGGCTTTTGTATTTGATCAGAAATGCATGAGTTCTCCCCCTTAAATTAGACGAGAGGCTGTAATTTTAACTTTTTGTTTAGTATATAAATTTAAGAGATTATTATTCTTAACCATATAATCCTGATTGGCTACCCCTTGTAAACAGAAGCTTTGAATAGCAGGTGGGTGGGGCTTCTGTGCCTGACACGCCCATATTAGAGGTAGCTTCTCTATTTGACATCATACAGAGCTAATGGCAGAAAAAACAGTGATGTCAATGTTTGACATTTATGATAAACGTGAGCATCCACCACACACAAAATAAGGGAAAACATAATAGGTCCTTTTTAAGAAGTTAAATATTACATGCCAGTATTTTATGTACTTGAACAGTGGCTGTAAAATGTGCTGCTTTCAACATTGTGCACATTGTCTTGTTTGACCTTATCAGTTGTTTGACAGTAATCTACCAAGTACATAAAATGTTGTGTCTGCTTGACATTAGCTTTGTATTCGGTCTATATCTCACTCACCTGGAGGGCTGCATGTTATAATGCAGCTCTTCATCTTTTTCCTTTGTTATGGGCATAAGTCTTAATAAGGGAAATAACGCAGGCCCTTGAAGTGGTCGTCTTCTGTAACTGTATATTTCTGAATACCTTCCTGTATTTTGACACTGATTGAGACAGTAATGTCAGGGTTGCTACCTTTTTAATGCCACTTGAAAAATCTATAAAATATTGGTGCATGAATTATTGTTTATACTTGTACAGTCTTTGTGAAGACTGAATGTAGAGGTAAAAGGCAGCTTCAGTCGTAACAATAATCTTTTTAATGTTCTCAGACTTGTGGATGTGGATGCATTATTGAAATAAATACCTGTTGTATTGTCTGTGTGTGTGTGTGTGTGTGTGTGTGTGTGTGTGTTGTAATGTGAATGGCCTGCAGCTTGTTTGCGTGGTATTTGGCATTATGTATGACATTTAAAAGAATCTTAAGTGCATTTGCTGTGACCTGCCTTTCTTTCCTCCTCCTGATGTCTGCGTTCAGCTTCTTCCTGTTCCCTGAATTTAATATATTCAAAATGTTTTCAGGTAAGTGCACAGCAATACTCTTTTAAGACCCCAGCCCCAGCAGCTGTTTCTGGTGATTGCATCTGCCAAATCCTCTGCACCAAACATGGTGACGGCATTTCTTCGTGTGCTTTGGACGGCCATTGAGCGACGAATAGAATAAAATGCCTTTATTGTATTGAGGAATGGTTTATTTGAAGAATTTGGCAGGTTTTAGTACAGAAACAATAGTGAATTGTCCTGCAAGATCTCTGCCCTTTTTGATCCTGTTGACTGTAGCATTTTATTACAGAGATTAGAGCATGCCATCATCAAATAGACTGATTTGTTCATGCAAATGGGAAGTCTTCACACACCAAGGTTAATTATGGAGTTCCACGGGGTTCTGTGTTAGGACCAATTCTATTTACATGATACATGCTTCCCTTAGTATTAGGAAGCATTGTATACATTTTCATTGTTATGCAGGTGATACCCAGATTTATCTATTCATGATGCCAGATGACACACATCAGTTGCTTAAACTGCAGGAATGTCTTGAAGGATAATTTCCTGCTTGATTCAGATAAAACTGAAGTTATTGTGCTTCACCCCACAAACATCAGAAACATGTCTAACCAGATACTTTGGATTCTTCAGTAACACTGAGAAATCTTGAAGTCATTTTTGACCAGGATATGTCCTTCAATGCATATATTAAATGTATGAAGGACTGCATTGTCACAATATCTTTAAAACTAGAAACATCCTGTCTCAGAATGATGCTGAAAAGCTAATTCATGCATTTATTACTCCTAGATTGGATTATTGTAATTCATTATTATCAGGCTGCCCTAACAGCTCCCTGAAAAGTCTTCAGCTGATTCAAAATGCTGCAGCTAGAGTGCTGACAGGGACTAGAAAGAGAGAGCATATTTCTCTCATATTGGCTTCTCTTCATTGGCTCCCTGTTTAATCCAGAATTGAATTTAAAATGCATCTTCTCCTTACATACAAGGCTTTGAATAATCAGGTCCCATCTTATCTTAAAGACGTCACGGTATCATATCACCCCAGTAGAGCACTTCGCTCTCAGGCTGCTGGCTTTCTTGGGTTCCCAGGATACTTAAGAGTAGGACTTCATCTTTCAGGCACCTCTTCTGTGGAACCAGCTCCCACTTTGGATTTGGCAGACAGACATCCTCTCTATTTTTAATATTAATCTTAAAATTTTCCTTTTTGATTAAGCTTGTGATTAGGGCAGGATCAGGTGACCCTGAACCCTTCCTTGGTTATGCTGCAATAGGCCTAGGCTGCTGGGCGTTTCTAGAAAGAATCTTACAAATATGCGCTTTGTCCGTTAGAAGCCACTGACAACTTTATTTTTTAAGGCCCTACTGAGCCCAGATAGGCTATATTGCTAAAAGTGTTCACTCCTCTACTTTCACGTCCATATAAACTGAAGTGACATCCCATTCTAACACTCTGGGAATCATCTTGTTGGTACAAAAATATTATGTCTGTCAAACTGTGTTATCGCTGGCATTTTTTATATAGATAGAATAAAGAAATGTTAAAAAATGTACAAGGTCTGGCTTGTGAAATGTGAAGAAATGAGAGGTGACTCATGACTTTTGAATATTAGTGGTCCCAAAATCCAGTACTTTGGTCATAGCTCAATATTGGAACATTTACAGCATTAATCTGCAGGATATATGTTCTGAAGGGAGGGCTGAGGCTCTGGGTATTTCAGAAATGTTAATATTTGTGTATGTTTATTTACTTAATATTTTTTGTACACTGGTCATATGTTTGGATCTTAGTTCCTAAACAAAACAATGTGTTTTCCTGCTCTGCATGCCCGATCCTCCCTGGCTTCTCCTAAAGTGAGCGGAGAAGCCTGCATACACGGTATACATGCACATTGAATACCCCCATGTGTTTTGATAGGTTTGTCATTAAAGTGTGCTGATCCTGGCTCATTGATTTACTTTGCTTTTTGAATGTGAAGTTATCAAATCTAGGTAAAAATATATAAGTCGATTTGAACAAGCACAAAAAAATAAAAAGCAAAATAAAGGTGAGAATGTTTCTACTGTAAGTGACTATCCAGTGTACAATAACTGGCTTTAAGGTCCCCAAGCTTGACTTCTCAGCTCATTAACTCTGAGTGATATTAAAGAACAAGACAGAGGAAGAAAATATCACGTGACTTGAGAGGGAAAATGATGATTGTATTAAATAATGGCTATATATTCCACAGGCTTATCACATTCTCGCATCTCATTTTCTAGTTTTTCTTGGGTGGGGGTGGGGGTACTTGGCTTTTTGTAGCTCTGGCAGATGATGGCGTGAGTCATGATGATAATAACAGGCAGGAATGGCGCTTCTGCGGCGATTTAACATGGAGGAGCTTATAACTCGCCGCAGATAGGTCCAGTAGGCGGAAGGCCGGGCCCGTATTTTCTCTTTATCCAGCCTCCGCTCATATTTATGCATTAGGCGTCTCTGCAGTGAGCCGCCGAACATTGATGTGTTTTAAGGAGGTGTCCCTAGATCTCCCTCCCTCACATCCTCCCTCCCTCCCTCTCTGTTTGTCTCTCTCTCGCTCTCTCTCTCTCTCCCCCCTCCAGCTTTCTCCGAGCTGCTGATCCGCGGGGTTTCGGTGCGCTCAGACGCGCTCGGCGTTCAGACTCCTAAGCACCCCCGATGGCCCCCCAACAGCGACGTTGCATTAACCAGACGACCAGTCCCGGCTTCAGGCTCCCCTAGCGAAGGCAGGATCCCGAGAGTCTTCTCCTGGAATACCGCATTGTTTATAATTTCCAGCCACATAGAGAGGGAGAGAGGAGATGATGCTGATGATGCGCCCGCGATGGTGGATTTCCCTTTTGTGCGTCTGTGAATTGATGCACGTCGGTCATCTGAGCAGCCCTAATACCCGAAATGGTAACTGATACTATTTTGGATAATGCATGAATTGTCATTATGCAGCCAAAGCATTAAACCAGTGTCAATGGGCCTATGTTTATTTTTTAAATCATAGCCACGGTTGATTCATGCTTTCTGCCTTTAAAATATGCACGCAGGCAGCCTATATCTGTTTCATGTTATGAAAGGTAACGGGAGCAACTGACATTTTAATAACCTATTGAGCCTATTATAATTTTGATCAGCTTGTTTCTATCACCGGTGATCTCCGCGCGGAGGAACGGGCGCGTAATGAAATCGGTGTTTTCCTCTCTGTGCAGGAGACGCCTTGTCGAGCTTGAAGGCTCTTCGTGATGGGGGCAAGTTTGTCAGGAAGGAGGACACGGTGCCTCTCCGCCTGCTCTACAGCAGGCACAACCACAGCCAGATCACACAGGACGAGCTCAGTACCAGGGTTAAAGCCAGCTCTAGCGCCAGCGCCAGCGCCAGCTCCGACTCCACGCAGGTATACAAGGTGCTTTCACGTTGGGAGGGAAGAGTGTGCGAAGTGGAATGATGCTGCTCTGTTTACAGTTTACATTTTATCCATCCAACCCCTCCCTGCTTATCCTCAGACGGGGTTAATAATTATTTACCAACCAGCAAAACAAAAAATGGATAATTACACTGCCAGGAGGTGCTATATGGATCATTACGGATGCCATAATCAAAATAAGCAAACAGACCTGCATGTATACAATTATTTTAAACACCAGTGATAGGACCTCTGAGTTCATTTATTCACTCTTGAAATTATCGACTTCATGATCAAGCGGGATAATTAATCATTTAGTGATAACTTACACCTCGTCCGTCCAGCTGGGTTGTTGTCTCAGCAGCTGTCTCGCCTACCAGCTCAAAACGCTGCCTAACGTGGAGACATTAGGCTGCATTTTCACCTTACACATGGAAAAGAATGACCAGAAGCTTTCTTATTAAACCTATGATCAGAAAACCTTTGCTTGTCACATGCATATCAGTATAGGGTTAGGGTCAGCATATGCTGTAGGCTGGGTGATAACTGTCTAACAATAAAATGACAGTAGTGGTCTTGGGAGCAGAACACTCCGGACTGCCTATAAGGTCGTTAAGAAACAGGGTTGCAATTGTTTTTTGTCCACTAGAGGGCACAAAACATTATTTTCAGCTATTAAATTGAGCAATTCAGTATTTTCTATAATAATTCAGCAATAGCCATTTTAAAGAATCATTATTTAAAAAAATGTTTTACAAAAAACATTTATGGTAACTGATATTTTGATGGTTAGATTAATATTTTAATATTTACTCCCAATAATTTGCAGGGAAGTTGTTGTGAAATATGACTGATCCCTAAAATAACCCCTTATTTTAAATAAAGATATAAATGTTTGAATGTATTTGTAGCTGTGAAATATTATTGTGTGCAGTAGCATTGTCCTTGGATGTTAGCCCCTTCAAATAGACAAAAAAAAAAAAGATGCTAGGTAATATTAGCTAGGTTTGTGTTAAGTTTTGGACGCGATCACCCCCAAAAATATTCATGTTAGAAAATTATGCAGAAAGCTGTTATCAAAAACTACCAGATGCAGGAAAGCCTGGAGGCATTTGGCTTTGGTTGTCTGCAATGACCAGTACAGTGCAGTAATAGTCATAATCAGTGTAACTGTGTTCACTTAGTCAGTTCAGTGAAGCAGCAGGTCTGCTGGCTTCCTTTCACGGAATGAGTCAATTAGCATTGTGCAATCCTGCTAAATGTTTTTAATTTCTATGGCTTAGGCTTGCGTAAGGCTAGCCTGCTCAGGGTTCAGTGAGTGGTGAGGGCTACAGATGGCATCAGGCAGGGAGGTGTTAACCCTTTGTCTCCCTCACACCTCAGCCTGAGCTGCAGCCCATCGGGTAAACAAGATAGCTTGAACCATCTGCCATCAGATGTCATTTTAATATTTTCCTTTTGAAGATGATTCTAATCTCATGGCAGGTTTGTAGCACAGGCTTGCTGTGAACTGAATTTCAAAGGTAGCATTTCTGCAGAGCAACAGAACAGTTTTCTACAAAGATTTGCTCAAAATATGTCATATTTTGACCTAAACCCTCATTATTTCCTGAGTCATTTTCCTTCTCTGGAGTTTATAGTCCAGGAGATGGGTTCATTTTACACTGATAATATATAGCACCAACTCATAGTTGTAAAATAGCTTGTGTGCAGGCAGAAAGTTAAAGCATCAAAGTCATAAAATGTACATTGCGAAGGCAGATGATTGAGGGTGGGAGGGTGTGGAGATTTGATCTGTGTTCTGAGTCTTTTGATCTCCAGAGAGCTGATGCTCGTGATGTCATTTGCACAATGTTTGATCAGTTATTGTCTGTTTTTAGATCAACAGCCTAAAAACAAATCTGTCAGATAGTTCTGAAAATGTGCGACACACATGGAGGTATTTATAGGCTGCTCTTGCATTGCCTATTTTAAGTCTCAGACACAAACATCACTGAATGAGCTGCGGGGAGTTCAGCAAGGTGCTCGTGTTTCGGTGGAAAAACAAATGCTTCCAGTGAAATCAGTCTGACTGCGTTGGTTTGCATGCTTTCCTGTCTGCCTCTCTGCTGAGCCATAATGGCGCTTACAGTTGTAGTGGAGCAATCACGAGTGGAAAATCAGGCCTGCCACGAGACAGAAATCGATGTAAGAAAAGTCACTCGTGGTCTCCTAATATTGGCCCAGCTCAGCCAGGCTTTCATTGGCCACAATTACTGGTACCTCCTACCCTCGTAGATATAATCTGCCAGCTTGGATTTCATCAAAGTGTGGAATTGCCATTTGCACATGCTCCTGCGTAAACCTCTTAACTGCTCATATATGCATTGACCACACACAGGCACGCTCCTACAAACAATAGAGTCTGTGGTCACTGGGGACATAATGGGCTCAGGTTATCCTTGGGTGAGCACAGGGGCACTTCCTGAAATGGGAACCAAAAAAACCCCCCCAAAAAAAAACAGCCACACACGCACACATAAACACACAACACTTCTCTCATTGTCAGGCAGTCTATAATGCAGGTAGCCTGTGGCCCAAGCCTCAGGGAGAGGGTAAGCTGTGTTTAAGGCCTGCACTGGGACTTTGTTGGACCTAAAGGAATTACTGTGGGGAGTTATTATTGATCTGAGGGGCAAAGCCCATACAACATGTGACCAAGACTTGAAATGAGTCAGACCCTCCTCCAGCCACATCAATCACAGCGTTCATGCAGTCAGTGACAAAGCAATGACCAGTGAAGGAGCATTAACGAATCCAGTGTAGATTTAGGATGTTTTTTTTACAGAAGTGAAAACTTTCCAGTAATGTTATAAAACCAATATGGTCACTTATGATGTCCCCCTGTGTGTTTATTTAAGTATGTCTGAGTGGGTGAAAAGTAAACTGTCTTTTTGATTTGGAGCTCAAGTGTTACAGTGCTGTAGAAAAAGACAGCCTGTGATGACTTGGCTTATTTAATTCCTGCAGCTGATTGATGATAAAAAGGCAATGCAGCCTTCCATCGGTGCAGATGTGTGCTGATCCATGATAATGGTGACTTTAGAAACAATATCTTCTCTTCTTTGCTTTTTTTAGGTGAACCACGTGGCCCAGGCGAGCTTTCAAGTCGACGCCTTTGGTAGAAAGTTCATTTTGGATGTGGAGCTGAATCAGTGAGTATCACATAATTAAATCCGTCTGTCTGGCTTTGTCACGACTAGCTATCCGTCTGTCTGTCTGTCTGTCCTCATACATCTTACGGGGCCCGTCTGGGTTTCCGCTGGGTGCTGCACACAGTCCAAAGATATGCCTGTTAGGTTAATTAGTGACTCCTAATTGTAGCTGTGGATGTGTGGCCGTTTGTCTCTCTCTGTTGGCCCAGTTTCAGAATGACCCTAAGTTGCACAAGTGATTAAGAAAGTGGATGGGTGCAACTTGTGAATGCAAACGTCGCTTCATTGCCTCTGAAATGACTGTAGTGTTAACTTGCTTTCTGAAATGACCCCTTCAGCGGTCAGACGTATATTTCTGAGGCCTCTGTGACACTTCTGAGTAGAAACTCACTTTATGTGAATCCCCAACCACATATTGCACATTAAACAAGTGATGACTTGAGTGTTTAAATGAAGTTGGTCATTGTGGTGCTGCTGGTCAGAAGTTGTATTTTGCTGCTCTCTGCAGTGCTGTTTCCTACCTGTTTTAGGGAATGCACATAAATATCTACTGTTTTTGTGCCAAAAGTGGCTGCTCTGCAGATGACTGTATACAGTACGAGTGTGTGTGTGTGTGTGTTTGCATGCCTGGAACCGGTGCTTTGTGGTGTGTTTGTGTGTAATATACAGGCTCCCTCATAATAGTAGGTGATTTACGGTAAAGGCTCGAGCACAGCCCCGTCAGACAGCGATATTGATCACAGCTGTGCCGATGGAAATTAAGCACCTCTCTCTCATTCCTCTGCACTCTCTGCAACTCTCCTTCCCTCTCCACCACTTTCACATTTCAGCAACCTTTCCCTGCTCCTCTGTTTTGCTTCGGCTTCAGCCTGCCACTCTCGCAGTCACCGTTTGTCTCATTTATCCCAAAAGCTTGTGAACTTGGCGCGCACATATAGTGAAGCTGCCTACTCATCACAGCGGAAGTCACTCTCCTGCTGAGTAAAACGTTACATCAGAGGAATTCCCAGGTTTAGAGGATATGTTTCCTTACAGCCCGCGGCTCCCTGCGTGACATGTTGGCCAGTTATGGGTGTCAATGAGTTACACACACACGTACACGTACTTAATGCAGACACATGCTCTTCTTTATATTTTTACTGGATATGGTATAAAATCAGAATAACAACTGAAGATGAATTAGCCTTCAGCCAGGCCGGGCTAAACTTCAGCCGGACAGCTCTACTCCTTTTCTTCCTTTTGCTTATTGTAACTGCTGGTTGGACAAAACAAGGTGTGGGCAGGCTTTGTTTATGCTCATGTTTGCATCTGCCAGCTGTCTTCCTTCATGAAGGAAGATCTTCAGCTCCCTTCTCCGTCTCACCTGTCCCATCACTCTTCGGTGAACTGATCCCCTACTTGACAGTCACACTGATTTTGTTTGCAGATAGCTTTCATTCCAGACAGAATAAACCCAGTTGATATGTGAGTGGGTGCAGGAGTGGGAGCCTTTTTAGCTGAATGGGCCAACACTGCTTTTTGGCTCCGAGTAACAAAACCTACTTCTCATTTTGATCAATGACTGCTGTGCATTTTTATGTGTTTGGCTGTTGCCATGAGCAATCAAGACCAGTATTTTTTTTTTTTTTTTTTTTTTTTCTTTCTGCTTTTTTTTTTAAT
>VOQJ01018277.1:0-11800 GCA_015052665.1 Apistogramma diplotaenia | reverse complement strand
TGGGAGCAGCGTGGGGGTGGGGGACTTGTGTAAATCATGTCTGTGAGATTGAGCAACAGGGTACCTCCTTTGTTTGAGAGTTTGCATGAAATGGGTGTGAGGCATTTGGAAAGAGTTGTCAAAAAAGGCTGAAGCTCCACTTCACGCTGCGTGGATTTCCACTTCTCTCAATTTGCAAACGCTTCACCTGCACGCGCACGGTGCTGTCGGACTCCTCTTATCCCAGTGTGTGACTGAATCCCCCCAGTGTGTGTGAGCAGGAGGGACGCGCTGTTAGTGAAGGAACCTGCTGCTGGAGGACACGGAGCGCCCGCACCGCCCGCACCGCCCGCACCGCCCGCTGCTCGACCTTAACGTGCGTCCGCGTTTTACTTCGGTCACCTTCTCGGCTGCCGCAGACTTCCAGCCCTGCACAGCGCACAGAGCGAGGTAAAGCGCTTTTTGCGTGTTTCTTTATAGAATTTCCACAGCGTTACAAAGATGATAAGAGTTAATGCTGTTAAAATACATGTACATGTAGCTTCTCAGTTCATAACTGACAGTAACCGTATGATAACCTTAAGGTATTTTTGGAAACATAAAATAATCTATAACAATAATAAACACGTTAAAGTGTATTTCAAAAACCTAATGAGATAAAGAAGCAACAGTATTTGTCTTTGATCATAAATGTCATCATACTAAGATTCTACTTTTTCTATGATGCAAATATTGAAAAGGAAACGGGTCAGTTTAACAACAGAAAGGAGAATCACCTTGTATCGCTGGTTTAGAAAGGCGCCATAGAAATACAGTTAATTATTTATTATTATTAGTCAAACTTTTGAACAAATATTAAAATGAGCAGAAATTTAAAAAATTCTAACTGGCTAAACCTGAGCTTTCGCTGAGTTTTCAGTATAAATAATGATGAATGAGTGTAAGCTTTGGAGGAAGTGAGTTCCTGCCTCTGCATCTTTACCAGAAGAGACGGGTCTCATTTAGAGTACAGGAGATTTTACCCACACAATGCTCCTGCTTGGGGGTAGTACTTCCACAGCGTTCAGGAACATCTGGTGAGGAGCTTGCAGCTCTGAATGTCACTGATTGGCCTACTATTTTCTGCAGAATACCACACTTTTCTTTCTAAAGCCTGAAACTAGAACTGTATGAATGGAGCAGACCAATATGCATACAGGCTTTGCTGTCCACTATTCCAGCAGACAGCATTTAAAGGGAATTTGAAATGTGGGCAGTTCAAAAGCAGTTTGCTTGATTGCCCGGGGATCAGCCCTGCTGTGGACACACCAAGAAGAATGTTCTGGATGAACTAGCACCTGAAAATACCCAGTTCAATTCATTTCAGTTCAATTCAAATGCATTTTCCTGATGAATGTATTGTTTCAGTTACTAGTTTTGTGTCTTATTAATGAAACATTTTAAAACATCAACACTTGAGCAGAAAATAAACATAGTTCTTGTTGAATTATTCAGTATTAAAATAATCTCACTTTTCTTTAATGCAAACAACAGTGTCTTCCATCCCTGGACTCAAATGGGATTTTTTTTTGAATAGTTGATATTGACATATTTAGATTTGATTGATTATTACAAGTGGAATGCAGAAATTGCCTCAATGAACTCAATTGCTCTATAAACCAAAGTTTTGTTTGCTTTCCTCATCCTCATTCATGTGCTCATCATTCATTGGTGAAGCTGATCATATTTGTGAGACTTGTAATAGTTGCGGTCGACCATGTTGTGTAACAACAGGCCAAGTGATTTAGAGTTGAAAACATCAGGGCTGCGAGCAGCTCTCAGCCCAACAACCCCTCTCTCTGTGCTGGCTTAGACTCAGCGGCTCCACCCTGACCCCCACCCCTTACCCCACTCAACATACATACGCAACACAGACACACATGTAAACACACATTCAGATCGGGGCCTGCAGTGGACCATGTCAACCCTGAATAAAAAGGGGTGTTATTCTCTCCAGACACACACACACACACACACACACAATCACAAACACTCACACACAGAGCTGACCTCAGTTCATGTGAATTAGTAGTGAACAGTAAACAACTGGGTTAAATGAGTTTATGGCTATGTATTCCTTTGTGTGTGTACAGGAATGCATCTGCTTATTTGCCTCATGAGTAGCAGTTTCTGTGCTCTTTGCATCTACAGGCACTTAGCTAGATGTGTGTATGTTGCAGGTATGATAGTTAACATTATAAACCTTATACCTGCAGCAAGTCCAAATGCACTTCTTTCTGCCAACAGTTCAACAGTAGAATAGTGTTGTTGTTCAGAGGCGTAAACGGGGTTTAATAATCAGTGGCCAGGACATCCATCCATCTATTTTCTTCCGCTTATTCAATTCAGATTCGCGGGGTGGGGGGTAGAGGGTATCCCAGCTGCCATAGAGAGAGAGGTGGGGTACACCCTGAACAGATCACCAGCCACTTGCAGGGCTAGAGAAAATCACAAAATACAGAATTGTTCCTTCGTGAAAAGGCCGAAAAAAGATCTGATGTACTCTTATTAAGTACTTGTATTTATGGTGTGTGTGAATTGTCATCATTAAATTTTAGTGTGTCAGCGTGTGTGTAATTGGCCCACTTTGCTTCTTGCTGTTGTGTCTGTGGTCAAAGTTTCTTCTTCATTCCAAAGTTAACTTGTATCCAACCTCCCCACATTATTGCATATAACAGCTTTATATACAGTATATACTCAAATCTGTGCAGCAGATAGATATCCTATCATGGTGCCACGTGGACGGGCCAAAGGGCTGTCCATCTGACTTTTCAGCTAACAGCACCAGCAGGTCCAGTTCACTTGCTACAACACCGATTACTACTGTAGCACGACCATGAGTTCATAGCTTTGCTTTTGAGTGAAATGTCCTAACAAGTGTGACACAAGTGGAGTGTGACAAATCATAATTTAAACATTCATGCTCCCCTTTGGGAACATTTCATCTAGCGCTATCATCAGGTCAGACACTGCTGTCGTCCTCACTGATGCTAATTAGCAAACATTAGCTTGATCACATATAGCTGCTATAGCTTGCTAGCTGCTCTATGCATAGTATGACTGCATTAAAGATCTAAAGAACAGGAATACAAGACAGTGTTACTTTTGCTTTGTTTTTTTGTTTGCTTGTTTGGTCAGTTGAACGAAAGCGTCCTTGTTGAAATGTGTCCTCCATCAGGTACCCAGATGTTCCATATCATTAAGAAATTGGCTTTATTAATAAGACAATTCTTTTGAAATACTACAAAAGGGATGCAATTTAGATAGTGTAAAGAATAATTTTTTAGGCTTGTAACTTATAAAAAATATATTCGAGAAAGTTGTTGTAACGCAGTTTGGGCACTACCTGAAAATGATCTCAGGTCCAGGTCGTGTGTCTGTGTGCGAATACCCCGATTTTTAGTTTTTATCGAAGCATTTAAAAGTTTGCTGCTTCTAGTCTCTTTTCCAGAATCCATCACTTCCACTTTCTTTTGAACTTTCACTTATTTTTCTACTAAAGCAGCTGTTGTGGTCCCTGCCGGACCCAGAATTTTGAACTCGTGCTTATTTTGTATCTGAATTATTAGTTGGAGTTTTGTTGTTTTCATTAGTCTTCAGTTTTCTGTTTGCTCATTATTGTGGCCTTGTTTTTTCTGTTCTTTCTTCTTAATATCTTTGTTGTTTGGTTGGGTTTGTATTTAGTACTGAATTAATCAAGTCTTCCTAGTGCTAGTTAACTGGGTTCTGTTCACTTGGGTTCATTCTTCAGGCGTCCTCTGTGTTTCCTGTGTCTCCTCAGGTTTTCGTCTCTGTTTGTGATTCTGTGTTTGGTACTTCCTGTTTCATTTTGTTAGTCTTGTGTCTTGTGTGTCTTGTTTTTAGTTTGGCTTCTTTTGATTTGCTTTCCCTGGTGTCAGCTGTGTATCCTTGTGCTTCTCATTTTCCTAATTATCCCAGTGTATATTTAAGTCCTGAGTTTATCTTCTGTTCTTTGTCATGTTGTCCACCTTGGTAGTGTTCTTTCACATTGCTGTAATGTAACAGAAAGACGTGACTGTACCATGGACCCAGCATACTCAGTCTTGTATGAGCGGCAGCACATTTTTGAGAGAGACTGGAAGGAGAAAGCAAAGGCTTGCTCTGGGGGGTGAATGGCTCTTCCATGGGACTCCCGTGTGAAGGGGTGGTCTTTGGTGACACTGTTCAGCACATCTGCAACCAGGTGCCCTTTTCCAACTGCTTCCTCTCCACTTGAGCTTCCTGTCATGAGAGTAGGAGGGTTCAACATTTCTTTGGCTGTTCACTCTCAAGCCTGTCTGTTCTCCAGCTCCTCTCCACTGCTACAGCCTACGCCTCACTCAAGGAAGAGAGCTCTCAGCAGTGGAGGAGTGATTATAAGCCTAAAACCTGCAGGCTTACTTTGGAAGAATTGTTTTCCCAGTTCCTGGGATTCACCTGCTTCTATCTGCCCAGCTCCACTTCTTTAACACTGATAAACAGCTTATCCAAGGCATCCACTGCACCAGTTTCACAGGCTTCCTCTTCCAGGAGGAAGCAGGGTCCTCGGTGCGGTTGCTCCTCTATCTTGCTAAAGATAGCTACTTCACCTGCATCTGCTGACTCTGAGCTCCCCATTTACTCCACTGTGAGTAGAACGAACCTAAATCCAATGGGTCATTGTAGGCCAGCAAATAATTTAAAATAGAATTCAGGTTATGTTATTCTGAACCAGGCAATTTTGAAACAGCTTGTTTGGCTGAGCTAGCCCTCCCAAAGACTGCCTGTGTTCCTAGCGCAGCTTATTTAGAGGCTGTTGCGCCACTTGGAGCCCCACTTTCAACCCCATGAATCACGGAGGAGTGGAAAAGCATTCCAGTGGTAACCTGTGAAGCTCTGGTAAACTCCATGCCCAGTTCTGAAAAATAACGGTGGCCACACAAAATATTGACACTTCAGGAACTTTCACTTTCAGGAAGGGATTTACTCACTTTTGCTGCTGTTGGTTTAGACATTAATGGCAGTATATTGAGCTATTTTGAGGGAAGAATAAATTTACATTGAGGAAATGTGAGGAAAACCAGGTTCCAGCTTCAGCCTCTGGAATCATACGTTGGCCTTGTTGAGCAGCTCCAGTTACCTGACTGTCCTCAGCATCCTCTGTTTTCTGAGCAACTTAAGAATCCTAAGAAATCTGAGCTGGAGCTGCAAGCGCCCCAGTCATCAGAGGAAATGGGTGTGAGCCCTGAACAACCCAACCAATCCCAACCAAACTGCTAGAGCATGCTGTGCAGCCTCAGACACCTGAGCATCCAGAGCTCCATGAGCAGTTCCAGTCACCAGAGCTTCCTATGACTTCCAGTGTCAGTGAAGTCAGCTGTGAGTCTATACACTCCCAGCTTTTGCAGCCAGAATATCTCTTGCAGCTTGATTGCAAGCCTGTGTGTCCTGAGCTTACTGAGCCAGTGCTCCTCATGCTGCCTGATATTGAACCTGAGCCGGAGGTCCCTGAGATACCTGAGATACCTGAGCATGTGGTCCCCATGCTGCCTGAATTTGAGCCACATTGATGCAGTGATTTTTCTCTCTGCACCAACCCTCCAGGTGTTCCACCTCCTGCCTATAGCTGGACTCATTGTTGTTAGAAATGCATCCAACCACAGCTGTCATCCATAAGCTTCACAATATGACAGCCTGGGTCTTTTCCTGAGCAGTCATGTGTGAGCAGGATGAACAGAAGAGAGCTCAACACACAGCCTTGGGGGAGCTAGTGCTGAGGATGATGGGGGAAGAGGATACTCACAGATTTCGGCGTGTTTGTCAAGAAGTCCAGGACCCAGTTGCAGAGGGAGGAGCTCAGTCCAAGTGTGAATTGTTTGTGCACCAGGTTCTGTGGAACAGTGGCGCTGGAGGCTGATGTGAAGTCCACAAAGAGCATACAGACACAGGAGTCCTTACACTCCAGGTACTGTAGGTGAAGACAGTGTGACCCAGACGAGATGGCGTTGCCTGTGGAGTGGTTCTTCTGGTATGCACTTTGCCCTGGGTCCACAGTGATACTGATCATGTCCTTGATGTGGTCCATAACCAGTCTTCAAAGCACATCATGACGATTGTGGTGAGAGCTATTTGTAAGGATAGGGATCTGTGGAGGAATTAGTGTGGGCACATAAAACTGTATTGTTACATGTTATGCAATATTACCTGGTTATCACACAGGCGATATTGCAGAGCAATGACTAGTTTAAAAATTCATTTCTACAGCAATTAAGAAACAAAAACTAAAAAGTTCTCACTTTTAAAAAAGAGCACTGTGTAATACATAGCCTTTATGAGTTAAGAGTTACATTACATGCCTTCCTCTTTTAAGGGTTAAGACAGAGTGGTGGTGCAGTAATACCGCGATGATTTTTATTCAGCTAAACTGGCACCATGACAACTTATGGTACCCACCTGCTGCTGGGTAACTAAAAGTAAATGCTAAGTGACAAAATCATAGAAGTCACATGAGGCGTAAATCTGCAGACACCGAGTTTAGAAACCTACGTTCATATGAATCTGTTCATATGAATCCTCCATTATTACCTTTAAATACACTGCTCATTCAACACCACACCTGCCATCACAGCCTCTCTGTGTTCCCTACTGAGGGCTCTTTATGGCAGCTGAGGTGGTGTGATGGTGACGTATAATAAAGAATCCAGCGGACTGGTTTGAACTTACCATTCCAACCACAGGACGAAAATATATCGGCTGTGCAACAAGGGAAGAGACTATTTGTGAATACCTATATATGTACAGCAACTACCCCGCCCATCAAACTGTACCCCACCCACATCCAAACACATAGTAGATGTTATGGAGTCCAGGTGTCTGTGAGCTTGGCAGGGTCTGCTTTTCAAAAGCTGGTTGTTTCACAGCTGTTAAAAACTTGCACCAATAGGGTGTTCCTACTCTACTTTAGAGATGCTAAATATAGATTCTTCCTGCATCATTTCCCATCAGCCGGGAAGCAATTCACTATGGAAAGAGTACGTGAAGGAAGCAAATTCCTGAGCATACCCTAGACTTTTAGTTTACAGAACACCTCCAAGTTTCCATTCATTTTATTTTAAGAACGACACTCATCTGTTATTTTTACATGTTTTATTTTTTGCAATGATAAGAGTTTAATTAGGAGTTTTGTGGCCACTTTAATAACAAGACAAAATTAGTTCTTTATCATTTAAATCTCTGCTGTGGTGCACAGATTTAACACCTATCTGTTTGCCAGGAGCATCAGGTTAAGCTGGGCGACTTTAAATGTTGTCCAGAGCTTTGTAGGCTTGCAGTAGAGATAACAGCACATTTAAGGAGTCTGTCACTATCTTTTCCATGGCAGCCTGATCTAGACTGTTGCATTATCACATTTTTGTTGTTGAATGAAATGCAATTTGCTGAATTTGCATTCAACCTACAAATTAGATACCTGGCCACCAATGTCTGAATCCCCGGATGTGTTTACAACACGGGAAATGAGGAAGCTGTAGATTTTAAATACATTTTTTCTGCTATGTAACTTACCAAACTGACAAATTTGAAACCAAGCCACACTTTAGCATTAACCCATCCCCATCATTAAGTGCAGTAGATGAAACTTGCTCTACAGCTTCTAAAGATAGCGATTACAGCTGAGTGCATCAAAAGTGCTGTTTGCACGGAACCTTTACAGCCTTCAACATACACAGTGCTGTGAAACACACTGCCTCTGCTGGCTTTCTCTCTTCCCGCAGTGCATCCTTGTGCCAGGTGTTCCCCAGTTAAGCGAAGCGCACACACATGATGTAAAAGGCCACCTTCTTCCATTGTTTTGCGTTCCTGGTCTGATGCTCATTGTTGGTCAGCACAGACACCCTGACTAGTCTGTGGCTAATGTATGCAACCCCATACACAAATTGTGATGCACTGTGTATTCTGACACCTTTCTATCAGAACCAGCATTCATTGTTTTGGCAGTTTGAGCTACAGAAACTCTTGGATTGGACCACATTGGCCAGCCTTCAATCCCTGCATGCAGCAGTGAGCCCTGGCCATCCACGACCTTGTCGCTGGCTCACTACTGTCCCTTCCTTGCACCACTTTTGATCGATAATGACCATTGCAAACAGGAGTTTTGGAGATGATCTAACGCCACAATGATGCGATGGTCATCTAACCATCACAATTTGGTTCTTGTGAAACTGGCTCAAATCCTTACGACAGTATTTCCTGCTTCTAACACGTGAAACTTGAGGACGAAAACGTTCACTTTGTTTCCTAATAGATCCCACCCACTAACACACAATGAAGAGATATTGACCTGTCAGTGATCATAATGTTACGTTTGATTGGTGCATACTGCCTTTAAATCCCCGGGAAGCTCTGTGAAAACTCAATCCTCTGATTCCCATTATGCTGCCTAACAGCTTAAAAATGCAGACTTAAGCTTTTTTCTTTCTTTCTCTCCTTTTGCAAAGTAGAATATGAGCTACTTTGCATAAGGCGACTGGATCATTAAATTACTTTTATCACTGCAGACTAAACATAGTACTGCAAGCCTGTGTTGCTGCATTGGGCAGCTTTTCAGATGTTAAGAAAAACTGTACAGACTAAAGAACCAAACAAGGAGTGGAAACTTTGAATATGTGCACTTGAATCTTTGTGATGGCTTAACTATACAGAATTGCAACTGTGAATGTTCAGTCTGCCAATATCCTGGAGGTCCTGTACTTTACAGGACAGCCATACAGCCACAGCCAAAGTCAAGCATTTACATACCTGACCTCATTCTATAAGTAATTTATACCATAAACACTGATTTATTAAGTGACTACAAGAGATGTTGAAAGTGGAGCCTGTCGTTTTTGGAAAAAAATAAATCTCATGGGTTGTTTTTGCAGGCACGTTTTACGACCAGTACCTACAGTATGTTTAAAAATACAACTAAGCAACCTCTAGTGGTTATACACACAAGGGCTTGTGAATGATGGGTTCAGTTTTCCCCAGCAAATTCTGATGAAATACATAAATAGGAGATTTTTCAGATTTCTGTAAAACCTATGGGGACCAAATAGCATTAGATACCACAGGAAAGCTTAAACATTAAATAAATGGACTGGCTCTCCTATGGTTCTGTTGTACTTTATACAACATGTCTCATTCATGAAAGCACTTATTGCCCAAGGATACTTTGGCACGCAGACTGGAACAACTAGGTATTGAACTACCAACCTTCTGTTTAGTAGATAACCTACTATGCTTCTTGAGCCACAACAACATTTCACACTGATGTGACACACAAACGACTGATAATGGTGTTCGGATTGGAGGATGTGTTGTTAAAGTGATACAGTGGTAAAGTGGCAAACTGCAGATGTTTCTGGAGCCATTTGGTACCAGAAACTCAGAAGGCTGTTAGAAAAACACACTCATACATTTATTATTCTCAGTGTCTTTCCAAAAATCTTTTGGTTTGCCCAAGACTATTTTGGTCAAAATTATCATAGTTCTAAGTTGTGACATATCACTTTTGAAAGCACAAAACTGGGTGAAATCTGGGTACTCTGGATTCCTCCCAAAGTCCAAAGATATGCATTAGGTTAGAGGTGATTTTAAATTGGCTGGGAGTGTGAGTAGTTGTCCATCTGTCTACTCTGCTGGCTTTGCAATAGACTGGCGACCTGTCCAGGGTGTATCCTGTCTCTGGTCCTATGACAGCTCGGATAGATGCTAACCCTCTTTAATTAAGGAACTGGATCATCATAACCATCATGCCCTTCCACTATACCGGCTTGACTTGGCGCACACAGCCCTTTCAAGCTGCAACCATACATCAAAGCCCTGATTAAAGCCTTATAGGACATAAGGCTTTAATTATGACTGTGTTGAAAACACAAATTTAAAACATGCTGGCATCCTTCCCAGTGATTGTAGAACAATGTGTGAAGTGTTTTGACCTGCACTCCAGGTGGTCTCCTCTGGTCTTCACATTGTGTGTGGCTGCTTGGACCCTTATTGCATTTGCTTGCAAGACTAGTTTTAATCACACCTGACTTGCTTTTAGTCATAGAAGTGGTCATAGAAATGTGCCTCCACAGGTTAATGTTACAAACCAACACGGCTTAAACATAACCAAGTCTAATTTGACTGTACAGTTACCCATGAGATTTATGTAAGAAAATATAAAAAATATAAAAAATATATATTATTATAATAAAACATTTATATCCAGTAGATTAGTGTACCAGAGATTTTAGAAAATATCTTTAGTTTAACCCACATATAGGTTTATTGGTGTTTTAGTTTTGGACTTATGAGCTTTCTTGGTGTTCTTATTTAGCTTTTTTAATATGTGTACATCTGAATGAGATTCTGTAAATTTCATTTACTTTACTTTTAACAACTATTTTTAATGTCACATGAATGGAAACTATTGTGAAAAGATTGGTGGGCATTGCTAACAAAATCTTTGTGGAAACTCAGAATTGAATGAGCTCTTTCCTCTGAGTGCCTCTCTTTAACCTGCTGTGGAGAAAAGAACCATGAGTCACATACAATGTCATCCCCGAACCATCATCATGCACTCTGAGGACAAACAGGTGATGAACACACAGACACACCTGGTCTATGAAGACATGTTTACACTCCATGCAGGTGAGGAATGATGTCATCTTTACAGGCTCTTTGCATTTGTATGAGGCTTTTTCCAAGCGACCACACATACACACATCTAAGCCTTACATAAGTTTCCATATTTAAAAGGTCTCTGCAGTGGTTATTTCCACCCAGAGGTATGTATTTTTGGATTTACTAAGAAAGCACATGGAATGATTCCATTAACTAAAGAAAGAAAATTATGCTTTAATTAAAGCAAAAAAAAGAAAAAGTCTGTACTCATTTGTAATTGTGGTGATATAAAGTTCATGAAACCTAGGCAGCAAAAGAGCCAAGAAAGTCAAACATTTACTTAAAAGCCACAGACAGAAATAAAAGATAATTAGGTGAAGATGGTGGATTCATTCATAGTCACTTCCATCTGCTTGTTTTTATTTGGGGACATTTGCTTTACATGTCACACAGTTCAAAATAATTGTAATTTTTGTGAGCCTTATGTCCATCCTTTTACCCATCCATCTAAACCACAATATTTTGGATGCATTCTCTTTAAGGTCATTTCTCATTTTAAGCCAATTTTATTTTACTGGCTGATCCTCCAGAACAGGTCTGTTCAGTGGTTATTGTGTGCAGGCAGACAGCCAGAGCTGTAGTTCTACATTCAGACCTCAGAAACATTATTTTGCACTGACATGTTACACCACCAAAGCAAACAAATGAAATGGATAAGTAATAATCATCAAGCAAAATACAATCAATAATCAGGGAATTATCTATTTAGCTAAATTTTGGAGATAAAAGACACTTGTGAATTCAGGGCTGTTCCTAACCTGTTCCTACTAATATAAATGTACACATTACAAAGTGATCTAAACTTCCACTGTTCAATTGTGTTGGAAAATGCAATTTATTAACTTTTATATATATTTAATAATATTAATATTTTTCTTAAATAAAGTAAACACAAAAGGTGCAGGTACTGAAAATCATCACCTACATGGATACAAAATATCCTGAGGAATCAATTCAATTCAGTTTTATTTATACAGTGCTAAATCACAACAAACAGTTGCCTCAAGGTGATTTTGATTGTAAGGTAAAGATCCTACAATAATTAAGAGAGAAAACCCAAAAGTCAAAACGACCCCATGTGAGCAAGCACTTGGCGACA
>VOQJ01018274.1:0-12955 GCA_015052665.1 Apistogramma diplotaenia | reverse complement strand
CCTTCTTTCAATTCACATTTCCTTTCGCCCCCCCCCCCCCCAAATTCCATTGTGGGCAGCCAGTTGAAAAATGTGTTATTTTCAAGAATGAAAGGGAGGAGGAGCTGCATCTGCTGCAGCATTCTGTGGTCTGATGCTGAGTTCAGCTGTTGGGCTGGACCGTAGGACTGATGAGAACATTTAGATCCGCAGGCCTCCTGCCTCTCCAAACACCTGTTACTGCTGAGACGCAGTGGGGGGTGGGGGGGGATACAGAAGAGAAGATGAAGTAATAAAAAGAAAAAAGTTACAGGTAGACAGAAAGCAGATAGAAATTGAGATGAAGTGAAGCACAGGGACTCCATATTAAGAAGGGAGAGAAAGAGAGAGCAAAGAAAAACAAAGAAAACTGTTTGCATGTAGCTGAGCTGCAAGCTGAGCTGTCGTTAGTTGTCTCTGCAAGGTGTGCATTTTGATCACTAGTCTTCAGTGAAACCTACCTACACACAGTATATACCACTGTCTAAAATACAGCCTGAACTCCATTCACAGCTAAATTAGCCATGAATCCACTGTGGGCCTTATCGCAGAAGTTTCATGTCAGTGAAACATCTGACTTACTGTTTAGTTTAGTTTTTTTTTTTTTTTACATTGTGACAGAATATTAAAGCAAGTGTGAAAACTGGGTTAGAAACTACAGCAAAAAGAAAGGCAAGAAATAGAGAATAAAAGAATAAAACTGCAGGGGTCCCAAAGCAGGTCTCCAACAAAAGAAACAAACAAAAATCAACATGACAATTCAAAACACATCTCTGCTGATAACGCAATCTGAATGACATGTGCACTCATGTGCACTACCTCACCACTGCTACCCACAGTGATGTCATTCATTTTGAAAGCATAGTCATGCGTGTGTATTTTATTCTTATTATTAGCAGGAAATGATGTCCACAGAAAGTAATAAACCCCTGTCACCTCACACACGGTGCCATTCATAAGCACTGCAGTTTGACTTTACACTAAACAGCTTTAAAAATGCAGTCTAATGGTTGCAGAGATTAAAAAAAAGGAAATCAGAAACCAAAAAAGCCCTTTGTCAAAAAATCTGAAGTTTCCTTAAAGTCTGGAGAATATTTTGCAATTTTGTCTGCAAACTTAAATTTCTGCTAGAAATATGCAGTAATGGGAGAGGTGATTTTCACAATGTGCAAATTAGTTTGGAGGTAACTGAAAGTCAGGTGGAGAGGTAGTGGTTTTCTGTCCTTCCTGGTAAAAATGTTAAGCCCTTTGCATGACTCCCAATCACTCGTGTTTGTGGTTACATATCATTTTTCAGTGGGTTTCAAGGGATGTGATAGGATGCAAACACTCTGAAGAATACTACATACTTTGGGCGCGGTGAGACGTTCAACCGTTGGAGGTCAGCAAAACGATTTTCAGCTGCTTTTCTTTAAAGTGACTCTTGTGTTTCCAGGCATTGCACATTTGTGTGTGTGTGTGTGTGTGTGTGTGTTTGTCTGCTGCACTAAGGCATTGAAACATGGTAAACAAGCTCTCATGATGAAGAGTTGTTCTTGTTGTTCAGTCTCACAGAGAGACACAAACTCAACATTAACAAAATGAGTTTCAGGTTTTTTTTCATGCCGTTTTTTGTTGGTTTGCTTGTTAGTTAGATTTTTCATTTTACTGGTACGGTTCTAATTGGTAGCACACATATGATTGATAGCTAATGTGTTACAGAACGTGTGGCTGGTATTGGCGTTTCAGGGAATAATATCCCAGTGTTCGTCATGTCTGTGCATTTTCTTGGTTTTGATTTGTTTGGCAGGAAGTTCGTAAGCTAGTTTCTGCCTAAAGATCATGTTCTGCCTGTAGTATTTCTAGAAAACTAAAACATACAGCTCTGTTGTAACTTTAGAAGTAAAGAGATTAAATAGCAGTGAGGTTTGGAGAATTGGTGATGTTAGGCTAGCTGAGAATTATTGATCTGCTACCTGGCGGCTAACTATGGAGCTATGGTCAGGCTAACTTAATGACTTTGTCTCTAGGTTTAGCAACAAATCAAGCAACCTTTTCTGGTGTTACTGAACACTTTTGAAGACCTCACATGAAGGCACTAGTCGCTCTGCAGTTACTGCCGTGAGCCTGTGTCCCGCCCCAAAGCAATGACAGGCGGATAGTCTCAGAGTAGCCGCACGGTTTGAGTAGAGAGGAGACCCACACACTCCACTCAGTGTCCACACTGCAAATAAATCACACATGCGCAAAGCCTCACTTACTTAAATGTTTCTTTACTGTCGCAGTTGCACTAAAATAAATCACATCCTCAGTCACCTTGTCCACTGTGTGTGCCTTTCTGTGACATAATCTGATAGCAAATAGGACAACGCTGATTTATATAATTTCTGTCTCGGCAAAACATTATAGTCATGAGGTTATTTTATAAAGTTCATTTGTAGTTCTAAACACATTTAGGGTGTTTTTTTTACTCGCTTTTTGTTCCTCCAATGATGTTGTTTCTCTCCTACAGCCTGGATTACAATTACATGCAAATTACCAATGACACTAATTAACTGATGATGTCCTATACTGTAGCAACCCACCATGTCTAAGACAACCTCAATAACTTTTAATTTCCTTACTGAGTACTTAGCAGCACTGACATAAACACACGAGTACAGTGACGATATAGGATGAGGGTTAAATTGTCCCCAGTGAAAGTTCATGTTGAAGTTCCCCAATGGGAATGTCGGGGAGAAAAAAACCACTGAAAACAGACCAAACTTAAGCCAAGAGAATCTCAGAGATGATTCATCCACAGCGCAAGGTTAGTCATTAATATGTTGCTGCATGGTTTGGATTATTCTGGATGAAAAAGTCCTGATCCTAAGCTTAATGTCCTCACTGAAATCGTACTCAGACCAAGAGTGATTCTTTTCTGAAGCATTCAGATATTTGGTGTCAGAGATACCATGGGTTTTTAATAACTTTGCTTAAAGATGTGATACACACAATCAGTGCAAATAAAAAAGCCAAATAGGCTGTGAATGACCACTTATTATTTCTGGGGGGCTTTTTCTATAAATTTACACAGTCCAAAGATGTGTACTTAGTGGGGTTAGGTTAATTGGTGATTCTAAATTGCCCATAGGATTGAATGTGAATGGCCGTCTGTCTCTCTGTGACAGACTGGCGACTTGTCCAGGGTGTACCCCACCTCTTGCCCCATGGCAGCTGGGAAAGGGTCCAGGCCCCTGCAACCCTGAAATGGATAGGTGGAAGAAGATGGATGGATAAAGCATCATAACATATTTAAAAGAAGACAGCCTCAACAATGTAGTAGACTCTTGGACCCAGAAGCATGCTTGATACTCCATCACTAAACAAACAGATTGGCTGCGCTCTGTATTAATGACGCATACATGTTTTAAAGGTGTAGCATTTATACTGACAGATTTTAATCTGCCGACATCACCAGTGTGTAAAATGAAACTCTTCAGGTTTAGACATCTTTTTGCATATACAGAGAAATGCCAGTGCCGTCCAGTCATGTTCCTCTGCTTATTTAATTCAGGGTCGCAGGGGTGCTATAGCTTATCCCAGCTGTCATAGGGGTGAGAGCCAGGGTACAACCTGGACAGATCACCAGTCTGTCGCAGGACTAACACAAAGAGAAAGATGACCATTTGCACTTACATTCACTTTTGAATCACCAATTAACCTAACATGCACGCCATTTGACTGTGGGAGGAAGCCAGAGTGCCTGGAGGGAAGCCATGCAGGCAAGGAGAACGTGCAAACTCTGCAGAGAAAGGCCACAGCTGGCCAGGGGATTTGAACCCAGACCTGACTAACTAAACTAAGCACAGACTTAACGAATCCCATCACTTTATTTAAACAGTAGAATTAGAATGATTTTTTTTTTTTAGTTAAAGGTAAAATATATAATTATGTAGAAAAGTATTGTTATGATCCAGAGTGAAACAACTGATTCTGCTGTTACCAAGGTCATCACGATGTTTAGCATCATCCTCATTATACTGTAAAATTCAAGTGACTTTTGTTGTATAAGAGGCCTGCAGTCTGATTCACTAAAACACCAAAACAATGACTTTCCTACTGGGATAAATAAATGATCACATAACATGTAAGTATTTCCATTTGGAGAGGCTGCTGAAATATCACCTCAGATCCATGTAAATTGTGAAATGCAGAGTTTACAAGGCAAGAGTCAGATCTATAGTAACAGCCATTTCTAACTCTCTCTTATTTAGCACTATCCCTTAGGCATAGCAGTTGATTTATATTTTACATTTCAAAACATCATACATCATTAGATGTAATGTGTGCAGTATTCAGACACGAGGCCCCTGGCACTCCTTTCCACACTGGTTGACTGGCAGAGTAAACAGCTGGCTGAATGGCTGGCTGTCATTTTTTAGAACATCTGAGCTGGCATTTATCCAGAAAATCTCTTGTTGTTTTTGCCCCCTTTGGGTATTTGCTGAGCAGTAATACGGAATATACACTTCCTGAAAATACAGATAAAAAAATTGTTTGTTTGTTTCAGACACATCAAGGTGGAAAGGCTGGCTGGTAAAAAGCCAGAGTTTGAAATGCATCCAAAAGAATCCTTTTTTTTTCCTCCAACAGATACATCAAAGTACAGAGACGAAAGCGCTTTGATATGAGAGGCAAAAACCAAATGATGCTCTCTTCTAACTTTCTGTTTTATTCATACATTAGGAAATAACATTTCTTTTCATGCTTCGGTCTTAAAAAAAAAAAACACAAAAAAAAAACTTTTAGCTAAATGGCTGACCAAGTACCACTTGAAGATTTGAAGATTAATTTTTGGATAGAGACTAAAGTTGCTCGTTATTTATTTCTTCAGACAAAAGGCTGAGAATAGGATAGTGTGGAACAGTGGTCGTTTCTTTCTTTCCATCACTCAGATTTATCTCCATTCCCTCGCTTGCCAAAGCACTCCTCTTAACCTCTCCTTTTTCTTTACATCTGTCTCTGGACTGCAGGTTTGTGGGGAAAAACAGCTGCTATTGCATTTTTCCAACCAGCTGTCCATGGCTCCTCATCTACTTTTTTTCTCTTTTATTTGCTTTCGTTGCTCCATTATTTTTATTTTATTTTATTTTTTTGCCAGATTGGAAACTTTTTCTTTTTTGTTTGATATGTTAGTATTAATGCACCCAAAAACATGCAAACAGTTGCTTACGCACAGTACATTTAAGCAACTGGGATAGAAGAAAGACTTTTTCTCTCAGAGAGCAAGAAACAAGTGGGAAAATTCAGAAACTAAAAATAATGAGTACACATTCCCTTAGACCCGCAGTAGAAAGAAAACAGAGAGGGTTTTGCCTTCTCTATCACATTTATAAAACTTCCCTTCATGCTCTCAAACTAACTTTTCTTACCGCAAAGTCAAGTTAGAGCATAGAATTACACAGTCGCTTGTCTACTCGTCAAACTAGCTCTCTTAAATTGACATTGTGGAGTTCAGGTTTTTGGTGCCCTGCTGGGATTGTGATGTGAGGATGTGGGTATTTAATGCAGAGTCTGGTCTCGGTCAAATTATCTCGGCACATACTGTAGCTAGAGGCAAATTGCCTCTGTTCAGAAAGGAGTAATGCAATTTCCAGAAACTTCAAAGATCTATTATTGATGTTATGTCAGCTGTGTTTGGTAGCTAGGTACACACAAATTTGAGAAATACCTGCCATTTGTCAACGGTTGAGAGGGTTTCTATGGTCATGGAATATGTCCAAAGTATAAACATGTTTTTGTATTTGCGCTCAAGGCCATAATCAGCATTTAGAAATTAGTGAGTTCCAGAATTTTTCTGTTACTGTATCATTTTTAACCTATAGCACCTGTTCTCCAATGACCAATGACGAATAGAAAAGGCAACGTTTTGCAGAGACAGCAGTATGGTGCAGAAGACACAAACCACCCCTTATTTATTCACATTTTTCTCCAAAGAGCCAGACGGTCTTGAAATTTTTTGGACTCTTTTTCAGTCCCGTCCTTGCACCTGAGCCTCAGCCTCATTCAAGCACAAAAAAAGGCACGGATGTGTCAAAGAACTAATTTCAAATTGAATCTTACTTTTTTTCTAGCCTGCCATAAAGCACATAAGTTGTTCCAGTTTATTTCGTTTGACAGACATAAACTAGTATTTATTTTCCAACAAGGCGATTCTTGGTAAAATACCGGTATTGTGTACAGTGTGTTCTTAAAAGAAATTGAAGAAACTGGACAAGTGGAGGACAGAAGAAGAAGTTGTGGGCCTAAAAAAACGATCTACAACAGATGAACAGTAGCTGAAAGTCACATCCTTAAGAAATAAGAAAAATAATCCACCAAGCAAGTCACACAGGACCTTAGCAATGCATCTGGTCCTTCAGCTACTTGCTGTTCATCAGAGCCTAATCAGAAATGGTCTCAGAGGAAGGATGGCTGTCAAAAAGCCATTCTTGAGGAAGGGAAACGGGGAGAAAAGGCTGAAGCATGCCAAATGACACAAAAAGAGGACTGAAAACCAGCGGCTACAGGTCTTATTGAGTGATGAATACAAATTTGGTTTTTGGTTCAAATCATCAATACTGTGTGTACGGAGGAGGTCCGGAGAGATGTGCAACAGTGAGTGTGTACAGCCATCTGTACAACACGGTGGAGACTGTCACGATTTGGGGCTGCATTTCAGGCAGTGGTGGAGATTTTGTCAGAATTGATGGAATTATGAACCCAGAAATGTACCATTAGATTTCGATCCATCATGCAGAACCATCTGGAAAGTTTCGGATCGGCAATGGCTTCATATTTCTAACATGGCAATGACTGGTTCTGTGTGCCATAGACTACCTATGTAATGTGTAGGTGTGGTAGATTTAATACCACATGTACAATACTTTCAGCAGAGGTGAAATTTCATAAAAGAATACATGGATCGATTTTTCATCCTTCTGACATAATACTCATAAGTAATCCTTTTTTTAAAGAGTGCACATACAAAGGTTTATTCCCTATATACTGCTATATTTATAAATGGTTGTGGAGATTGGAAGACAGTACTGTGGGAGTATTTAAATGTCAAATTTACTTATGTGGGTTGTTTTTTGCAATAATTGTGCATTCAATTCTGTGCCTGCTACTAGTGTGTGTGACTGGATCTGTCCACACATAAACATGTGAGAAGGTGTTGAAACTGATGGGTTTTTTTTTTCATTTAAATTGTGCAGTTTTCTTAAAAAACAAACACCATGTTAATCAGGCCTTTCAGTTTGTTTAGTTGTAACTGTGCAAATTTGAGGCGCAGCCTTACAGAGCATGCCAACAGAGAAACCTACATATAAAATATCTCAGTCTTAGTGGCTGTTTACATGGCCACACAGCTATGAATACAGAAGTATCCTGCAAATACGTGTAACTGCGAGGATTTAACTGTATTTGTGCAAAACCTCAATGCGGGGGAAAGTTTATTTGACTTTAAGGAGACTTTATATTGACTTCCCTGAATTGAGCTTACTAATCTCAGTAGTGGACGTACCTCGAAACTGCTGTGAGTTTGTCTTACTTTGGATGAGCAGTAAGAAGTAGTGTGGTTCTATAAGAACTGAACTAATTCTCTTATCAGCCAATGAGTCAGCATGCTTTACATATTTTTTTTTTTAGCACAGTGGCCAACTGCAGCACGGTATAGCACCTGGCCTGGCTTTGAATTTCTAACTTTATTTCCTGCAGAGGATCACAAGATTGCAGCAGCAGCTGAAGATGTGTTGTGATGGTAGATTGACAGCTGACAGATTAGTGTCAGAATGATTTGTCACACAAAGAGCCACCTAAAATCACAGTTTCCTCAGATGTGTCCAGTATTTTTCAAATCATAAGATTTTCTCTTTGTCATGGTCCTCTCTCTCTTCCTCTGTTAGCTTCCTATCATGCAACTGACTTTGGATTTATAGAAGAATGTTTACGTTCCAATCCGATTTAAATTTCAAAGAAATTTGGGCTAGTCTCCTTGAAAATGGGAGGAGGAAAGAAAATGGAGAAATGAGCACAAGAATGAAAATAGAAAGACTCTGGCACTGAGAATAAATGGTGGAGTAGAGCAGATGAGAAGGTGAAAATAAAGAGTAGCTACGTGGTGTTTCAAACACTAAGTAGCACCGAGGAGGTTTTTTTTAAGTCAGTGTGCTATAAATGAACATGACACATGATTCATAGAATTGTCTTAAGGGAATACTGATTTCTAGTTAATGAATATGTAAAAGTTGTTTTTTTTAATATTGCGTGAAAGGCAGCTACAGTGTGTGTGTGTGTGTGTGTGTGTGTGTGTATCAGAGAGGGCAGGTACAGTGAAAAAATAAGGATGGAAAGAAAAGAGGAAATAAAACAACTAAGCTGCTTAAATAAATTCAAATTATTCTTAGAGTTTATTATTCCAAATTTCTGCCAGTTGAACATTATCTTGCTGAGCAGCATTCCTTTGCAGAAAAAAATATAACTTTTTAAAGTTTTTTTTCCCTTTACCAAGGAATAATGTGGAATAATGTGGCTGACAGCTGAAGCAGACAGTATATGGCTAGAGGGTGAAAGGTGGTGTACATGGCCTTGTGACAGAATAAAGACAGCCACATACTGTAACACAGGCTGAACATGTAAACTCGAAGGCCCCAGCTAGACCAGCACACCTTTCGTTTTCCGAGGTGCTGCCCCCTGTGCTGCTAGCTTCAGCAGTTATAATTAGGTTTCTTTTTTAATTTGGAATTTAGCTTTTTTTTTTTCACTTTCTGACAACAGTGTCAGAACTGATTTGTGGCAGAAGGATATCAGCAAGAGAGAAAGTGAGACCTGCTGCGGTGTATGGTTTGGAGATGGTGGCACTGACAGAAAAAAAAATAACATGAGGCAGAGCTTTAGGAGGAGTTTAGAGTTGAAGATATGACCAGGATGGACAAGATTAGAAATGAGTATTTCAGAGGGACAGCTGAGCTTGAGCTGTTTGAAGATGACGTTTGAGGCAAAGCTGAGATGGTTTGGACATCAATACTGACTATACTGGGCAAAGGATGTTGTCTATGAAGCTGCTGGGCAGGTGGAAAATAGGAAGACCAAAGAGAAGATTCAGCGATGTAGTGATGGAAGGCATGCACATGAGAGGGATGGCAAGGATAGGGTGAGACAAGAAGTTGATGATTTACTGCGGTGACCCCTAAAAAGGGAGCAGCCAAAAGAAGAAGATAGTTTCACATGTATCAGCTTGCTTTTTTCAGTTTCCGTAAAGTATCAAATAAATTCTTCACATCTTTTTTGTGTGTCTGAACCCATTTTTTTTTTGGTGCTGTACTCTTACCAAAGTCAGTAAGGTGTTAGCCTGTGTCATGAATATGCCTTAACTATTTTGAGAGTAGTGAGAATGACGTTCCTGATGTGAAAATTGTATCAAAGTGATCCAGAAAAAGTGTAATTTTCATTTATTGGCTGTTATAAATGCATAAAAGCACCATTACACTGGCAAACGGTTAACTTTGCCTGATCTGATGGGATCTGCTTTGTAGCTTACACTGAACTCAATAAATATGTTCAAGTAACATTCACATTAGAGTAACATTTGGGTGATAGATTTTTCACTTGTCTATTTCTTTTTCATTCTTTCTTTGCCCATCTTCATCTTTTCATTTCAACTTGTCTTTATGCTCATGAATTTAGAAAAAAGAATGCAGCTGAATGTCACTGAAGATGGAGAGAACAAGGGAAAATGCCAGGGTAGTTTTGAAGATAGAAGTGGGACAAGAAGAGGAGTGCAGAAGATGAAGAGAAGAGGGCAGGAGAGACAATAGAAGGGAGAAGACAAACTAAGGGGGGGAAAGAGTATGACTCAAGTTGAACAGAGGAGAAGTGCGTACAGAGGATTTGAGGAGATATGCTCTAAGAGGTGCAGACAGCAGAGAAAACTGGAAACGATAGTTTGATCCAATGAATCCCTGTAGCTTTCTTGATAAAATGTGATCAAATTGGAAAGTAATGCCATGGTTTCTGCTAGTAAAAGCACAGCTTCTCAAAGCAGATAAAGAAAGAGAACAGCTGTGGCAGAAGTATAGAGAGAGCGCGATGGACTGATTGATTGATTGATTGATTCTATATACCACAGCTTTTTTCATAGCGCTCTCATCTTTCAGTGTTACATGTGAAACACTGTGCGTAGGATCTGACTGTCTGAGTCATTATTAAGGTCTGAGTGCTTGAATCACACTAACACTGACTAATGTTGAATCTTGTTATTCTCCAAGCAGAGCTAATTTCTCGTCGCAGCCTTTGTCACAGCCCGAGAATCGCAGTCGTTTCAGGAGGGTCTTTTGTGTCTTCATTCTTTTGTCATTTTAGCACAGGGTTACTTTGAATATTTCAAAACAGCACTAAGCAAATATTTTACTGCCCAATAACATAAAATGACATGTTATTGACTTTGCCAGGTGCTGAGATTGCTGCCTTTCAAAAACATTTTTTTTTTTTCAAGTTCTGCTCATTCTTTGTTTTAGCAAAAATAACTCCTGGCAGGCTTTCAAGACACCATCTGTGCCCCCAGCCACCTTCAGCCATTAGTCACATTAACTTGTGTTTTCAAAGTTAATGATCCTCTGCAGTGATGTTTAAAGACATGTGAAATACTCTGCCTCAAATATTGCATGTGAAAAGGTATTTTGCTGCTACAAACAAACAGACACTAAAAACACCTAACAGTACACGCCGTTGATTTTATATCCAACAAAAATGAAAAATATTTTAGGACTAATGTGGAATATAAGCGTTTCAAAAAGGCACAGGGCTCTCGCTTGTCCAACATCTCTCGCTTTGCCTGGAAGTAGAGCGAACGATTACAGTTTGAACAGAAGGGTGGCAATCAATCAAAGAAGGATGAGTAAGGGTGTGGAGGAGGGGAATCTCTCTCATCAGTCATGTTTCATATCCCGGAGAATAAGTTCAGCAAGAACCTTCATATTATATTTATCTCTTTATTGTACTTTTTCTGCTTTATTGCTTCCCAAAAAAAAATAGCTTTATTGCTATTTTATCCTTCAAATTCTGCAAAAATGGGCAAAATGGGCAACACAATAAATTGTCAAATCCACCATAATCGCAGCCGCTTGTGTAGTTGAAGAGGATATGCAGGGATATGTCAGTTTTATTATCAGTAATGGTGGGCCGCAAGTTTGTATCCAGACACATTAACTGAGCTTTTCTTCCTGCAGTTGCTTTAAATGGAAGCATAGATTTTCTTTCCCCCGACATGTATCAATGCAACAATTAAATAACAGTGTTCTAATTAAGGATTAAGAGCTCTGTTCGCAGTGCTGAGTGATCATTAGAGCCAAAATAGTGAACCTTTTGTTGGGCTGCTATCAGTCATGGTGATTTCTTATTTTTATTTCTACTTGTTGCTAATTACTAATGAAATTGTTTCGTTTGAAATTTCCTGAAGGTGTTGGAGAGCTGTTGTGACAAGGTCAGGCATGGCACAGAGTAGCAGGTATAGACACAGTGTGGCCAGACAGTGGGTGGAGGGTTATGTAGTAGGATTATTTTATACATTTCTTTCAAATCTGGAAAAATGTTACAAGGCAAATTCAAGTGTTTTCTAGCACATTTCAATAAAGGGCTAAACTCGACTTCATCTTGTCACATTGGTTCTTTGGTAGATTTCTAAATGTTAGACTTCCTTGGATAAAACATCTCGTAAAGAAAGCACCGACAATAAATAAATCAAGCGATAACAAGGCATCTTGTCAGTGAGTGAACACTCAGTGCAGATTAAGTGAAGTGTTAACATCGGAGTTATCACAGGTGTGGTGCTTATCAGAAGCCCCACTCACCTGGGACTATTATTACCAGGGGACCTTATTATGATCAGGGTGATTTAGAAATTACACCCTATAATCTGCATTTTGTAAAGCACATTTGCACAGGGTAAGCAAAATGAGCTTTTTGCTTGAATTTACATGTCTGGTAGCCAGCTACAGACTTAACGCTTTAGTATTAAGAACTGTTGCAACAGATGCTTATCAATCTCCTTTGAGATTTCACTCTTTTGATGGATTTCATCTTGCTCTCTCTATTAGTGGTTCCTACGTAGTGGCACTGAATTTGCACACTTTCCATTCTTTCTCCGTTGCCACTGCAGCCTTGTGGTTGGATTAGTGGTAGATTTGTGCTTTACAAATGAAAACCTGAGTAATTTTTTTTAAATAAGAAAAAAGATTAGAAGTCTCCAAGTAAAACCAGCTCCACGACAATGGGGCTTACATCTAGTGGCCTTATTTAAATGGTCTTTTTTTTCACTGTGTTGGTCTGATCTGGATGATGAATGTGTGCTTCTGTGTCTGTGAGTGGACAGGAATCTATGTGTATTTAAAGTATGTGTATATGCACATGTGCATCAATGAGTGTGTGAAGGTGTCCTTCCCTCAGGCCTGTGGGTGGATGTGACTGTGGAGGCTTTTAATGTTCACACCTTGTCAAAAATCTTTCAGTTACAGCACAGAAGCACACACTCAGAGACACACACAGACATGTAGAGGACACATGTCATGGACTTCTAAACAAACTTGACAGAGATAAGGAAGAGAATGAGGTGGTGAGAGTGTAGAAGAGGGAATGGAGTAGGGGGTGAGGGCTGGGGGGGGGGGATCTCCTAATTCTCACTTCCTCTTTCTAATCCACCCCCCCCCCCACTCCACTCGTCTCAGAAGCATGGAGAATCAATTTTAATGGTTTGTCAAATAATGCTTTTCTCCCCCACAGTGGATTGGTGATGTGGCGTTTGTGTTAGCTGTGTGCACATCTATCTGTGTGTGTGCGTGTGCGTGTGTGTGTGTGTGTGTGTGTGTGTGTGTGTGTGTGTGTGTGTGTGTGTGTGTGTGTGTGTGTGTATTTTAAGAGAAAGTTTGGCTTTATTTTGCAG
>VOQJ01018273.1:39436-55331 GCA_015052665.1 Apistogramma diplotaenia | reverse complement strand
TTATTTTAAAAAATATATATATATATTTATTTATTTTTTATTTTTGTTAGAAATATTATATATATATATATATATATATATATATATATATATATATATATATATATATATACTGTCAATATATGTAAAGCTGAATTACCCTTTAAAACACTCTACAATATCAATACTGTTTTGTGAAACCATAACAGTTATACTGTATTTCAGTCATTTCTACCTCATCTACCAACACATTCTACAAGTCTCTATGGTGGAATGGATTCAGTACATGTGAATGTTCAGCTCTCAACAGCAGTGTTGAATTTCACAAAAGCAACCAGTTACACCTCCCTGAGATGAAGACCATACTGAAATGAAAGGAAATAATTTATTACTCTATAGCACGGACTACATAAGGTAGACTGTATCTGCTGCATTAGACAGCAAATTTAAAAAAAAAGTCAATTTATTCAACCTGCGGTAGAGATCATGTCTTTTTAAACCCAAGAGAAATCAAGCTGTTTTTGTTTAAGAGGCGTGATCAAAAACTTCCTGGAATAGGCCTGAAAAAAAATCTAAAATTTTACCTGATTTACACTGATTTAATCTCCTTTTCAAGATCAGCTTCTCGTGTAGCTCTGGACTGTTTTCAGCACAGCTTTTATTTTCATATCAGTCAGTGGGTGTCCCTTTCTGTCCACGTGTACTTGAACCTCTGTGAAGTGTGCTGGGTCTAGTGCGTCAAGTGTGTTGTTTTAGGGAAGTGGACAAACTTACAGGGTGCAAAATCTGGCAAATGGCCAGAGAAGCCTGGGCTTGTGTGGCCGAAAACGACTGCATTTTCAACATGATCTGTGCCAGCACATTCCAGCATGGTTGTCAGTGGTCACCCTCAGTTCCCTGAGGGGATCTGCCGTCAGGCTTTGAATCTGAAAATCAGCTGTCATCACCAGTGATGAGCCTCCACAAGAAATGTAGGTGGGTTTAAAACACAAGTTGAACTTTGTTCTCTGTGTGAGTTTGGGGTTCATGGTGAACCTGCAGATTGCCTGGTGTAAATGGTCCAAGCTGGGAGCGATCTAAAAATGGCTGTACTGGAGGCTGTCTGGACATACCCAAAAAGATGATCATGAACTGGAGACTGACCAAAGTGAAATCATAGGGCCAATTCCCAGAACTTTTTCCATGCCTCATAGACATCTTGGTTGATTTCAGCTTGGCTGCTTTTTTGACATTTTGACATCATTTCTATCAATTATAATATTCTGTATTGTATATAGACACAAGAAAGGTGAGAAGTCAAACAATCAGACGGTTAAAATCGTCAAACTTGAAGCCAAAAGGTAGTTGGAGACAGACGCTTACAGTGGACAGTTGGAGCTTTGGGCTTTTGTAGCGTTATAAGAATTGTCTGAGGCAGTTTTTACCCTCTCACGATACTGGTGTTGGAAAGCTGTGGGACAAAGAGGTTTCAAACAGTTCTGTTGGATATAATGTGCCTGCAGGATTGCATTTCTACAATGAACCACTTTCCTGTATAAGGCTGTAGAAGAGCAGGTCTTGTGTGACCTCCTGACCTGCTTTGCCTGGGATGATGCCATTCCACCTCGGACTGGTTTAAGAACCTGCTGGGGTACAACGACTGAAATTGGTGACATCATTCTTTGTTTCTCCTTTAGCCAAGTTTAGCTAACTTTTGTCTGATTGTCTGACAGTCTCTTACCCCACGTGACTGATTTATAGTTACTTTGTTCTCAGATCACAGCAGTGAGAGCAAAGTTCTTTACCAATATGAAAGGTGCCAAAACCGGCACATTAAAAAGACATAAAGTTGTAAATAACTACTTTTAAGAACTAACATGTGTTCCTGTGTAGATTCAGACAAACCTAATCAGTTCTGGTGGTCTTCTTACAGCACAACCAGAGCCCAAGAAAAGAAGAGCAATAGAAGACAATATCATTGCAACTTATTGTTAGACTTCAACGTGTCGTTATTGCCATTAACCCCTTAAAAACCGCAAGGGGATTTAGGTCCAGAATGTATGAACTAAGTTACACTGTTGTGTACATTACATCATTTAGGGCAATGCGAGACTGTGTGTTTAATAATGTTAACAATAAGCATGTTTTTCATTAAACCAAAAGCAAATACACCCTTATATTCTCTATTCCACTTACAGTACATGTGAAAAATAAAGTCAAATTTGTCCATGCATGCTAGAAAGGCTGCTGCGTATCAGATCCACTTTAATACTCTCCGTCTGTGGGTTGGAAAAAAACAAACAAACAAAAAAAAACACAACAAACAAATAAAAACAAACAAACAAAAAGCAGAGACTACAGCTGCAGTGGAAAGTCAAAGGGTTATGATTTAGGAGTGGCTAGCAATGTGGAGGAACTGCACTTTCTGCTGACAGGTGAGGGAGCTGATGCAGTGCTAGTGTGAGAAAAAAATCTCTAAAACAGACAGAGAGCAGAGAGAGAGAGAGAGAGAGAGAGAGACGGGGAGTAAAATTGAAATATCGTTGAGAAGAGCAAAAAGCAGGGCAGAGGCAGAAAAAGCAGGGCAAGCTGAACACAGCTTGTCTGACATCAATCCGGTAGTTGTTGTTTTTTTTCCCAGCGTCCCACGCTCACTGGACACATATCTGATTCTTCAGACTGTTGGAGAAAAGCAGAGAGAGAGAGACAGGGAAAAGAGTGATACACTGCAGATCTCGTATGCACACTTTATGCAGCGCGCGGCAAAACAGAGGAAAAGAAATGTTGCTGTCACCATTCATTTACAGCTAAGAACGAATAAAGCTGTCAAGCAACTCATCAGTTTCACAGTCATTAAGACAATGATGTCAAACCTTCAACTATAAAGAACATGCACTCATTGGACACTTTACTAGGCGCACCTTGTTAGTGCTGCCTGCCCCCTTTTTCTTCAGAACTGCCTTAATTTTTTGTGGCAAAGGTTCACCAAGGTGCTCAGAGATTTTGGCCACACACCCATCATGTGAATCTCCTGTTTCACCACATCCCAAAGATCCTTCTGGTACTAAGGGGTCCATAGTGTGCAGGACGGATCCATGCTTTCATGTTTATGCCAAATTCTGCATGTACCGCAAAAATCCAATTTTTATGATGAGTGGGTATAAGATAAAATAAAATGAAAAAATTGAGCTCTTCAGTGTGGAAGCTGTTAATTCTTTTCCTGTGTGAATCGTAGCCTCGTCTTCCTCTCTGACAGCAGTGGCACCCAGTGCAGCTGATCTGCTTCAAGATTTGACATGTTGTGCGATCAGAGATGCTCTTGTGCATACCTTGGTAGTAACAAGCAGTTATTTGAATTGCTGCAGCTCAAAGCAGCCGTTCTCCTGCATCAACAAAGCATTTTTATCCTGAGAACTGCTGCTCACTGGATTGTTTTCATTTTCAGATCGTTCTCTGTAAAATGTCAGCATAGCACAAGACAAAAACATTTAATTACAAGTTTGTGTGTCTTTTTAATATGTCTTTTAGTGCTACAAACAGATCATAATCTGACTACAGTGATGACTGGCTGCTTGTGCTTCGTGTCATGTTCGGTCACATTAAACCTTCTTTTTCCTTTACGTAAGGCGATTTTTGCGCCTCATCGAATTCAGTTCTTGTTTTTCCAGGAAAGGGAAAACAATCCAAAAGCTGTACATCTTTTCCAAAGACGGTTAGCTTCACACACATTTTTAAAAGACACAACAAACTGCAGCATTTCTGTTTTCGTTTATTACAAGTACCAAACTTAATGTAAATTTTTGTGGCATAACCCTCCAGTGCTCCGAGCAAACATTCATTTTCTCTGTTCAACATGAACTAGAGAGACACCAGTGCCCGAGTGGCCATTGGGGACGATGGCAAAATTAAGCACATTAATTAATTTGTTCCAACGTCCCAATTTAAAAAAAAAAGAGAGACCAACAGAATCCTCACAAGGCTTCCAACAAGCCAGTGGCCTTAAATTTTCTGTGTGGTACCTTCCACCTTCCTTAGTATTATTTTTGCTTCATTTTCATTTCCTTGTTTAGTTTAGGCTCCCACATTATTTGATTAGGTTTCAGGACAAGTTAAGATCAAATTTAAACAAACCATCTTCCAACACTAGTCACATTATAAAAGCAGGAAAGCAAACAAACAGCAACGATATATTTGTAAAAGATCACACACCAGTGTCGTCCTGAACAACATATATTTTTGCCTTGGAACAATATAGAACGCAGATACAATAACTGTATGAACATGTAAGTTTTAGGGGACAAAGCTGCATTAGCAGTGTTACATCATAACATTTCCAACACTGGTTCCAGCACTCGCAACCTTCTGGTTCAGCATGTCAAGTCAGAAAATGTTTCTGTGGCTCAGTCTCTGCATGTCTTTATCAACGACTGATGGCTGCACACTTGGCCTGCAATCCACACTTCCTGCCGTGTAACACGAGAGATTTGGAAAACATTTCGTATGACCTTTTGAAAGTATGAACAACTGCTGCAGAAAAGTTAAAGTAAAAAACTAAAGGGATTAATTTAAGCACTGTTTTAGAGATTAATGATGCATAAGCCCCAAGAGGGAACTCCCGAAGCTGTAGCAGTTGACTGAAAAATCAAACTTGTTGATTTACACAATCAAAAAGGTAGCGATCGGGATCTGTCTTCCATTCTCTCCTGATTCTTCCACACATAAAACCCTCTTTCCTCCTCCTGCTGTCTGGTGTCGAGAAGTTATCGAGCAATCACGATCACTGTGTGATTGAATAGGTGACTTGAAGCCGTTTGCGTTCCGGTCCAGCGGCCTGGACCAACACGCGGCCTCATCTTATCGGTTCATCGTTACACTGTGGCTGTCCTGATGTCTCCTCGATTAGCAGGACAGATATACTCCCAGGCTCGATTGCTCAACACACTAAGGACACTGTCAAGATGCGCCAAAGGCTGCCTGCCCCTCAGACAACATAAATAGCACAAACAGTGTGCCCGTGGTTTGATAGCACAGATGGAAATAAATCCAGAAGCATCGTGCAATTTGCCCCAGTGGGGATACACAATGACTGTGCAACTGTGAGCAGGAACATGACAGACTGGCAGTTAGCATTGTTGCTGTTGTTTGTTGCATATAATCAACTGGCTTTTCTCTGTCAGTGCAATGGGAATTGCATGTTGTCCTTAGCTGAACTAAGCAGAGTGATCACAGTCTGCTCTGTAAGAGGAGCATCCTGCTGTGCTGTCCTGTGAGGACAGAAACAAATACACAAAACAAACTGTTGTGCTTAGTTCACTGGAAAGCTTAATCTGGCAGAACGCACCAATGCATTCAGACTCACACCTCAACACACAAATTGTTCTGACTTACTGCACTGAACCTTTCTTAACAAACAGATCTTGTAACCCTCCAGAGTTCACTTCCACTCCACAGTTTGGTGTCACTTAGAAAAGTCTTTGCTTTTGAAAGAAAAGCACCTTTGTGCTTATCCAATGTATAATTAATAGAAATTAATGATTCATGGACTTATTCATAATAATCATTTATAATTTCTGATGGACTATGTGCTCATATTCAGCAACTATCATTCCTCTCCTCTAGTGATGAACGTTTATGATGCTAAAAGGCTGATTGATTATTAAAGATAACATTTTTCCAATTATGTTAAGACAGTTCAAAACTGCTGTGGTGATTAAAAAAGCAACTTTTGGTTAGTGGTTAGTTGACTGTTTAAAGCATCAGCTGCTTTGAGGATAACTGAAGTTTCAAAATGGCCAAATATATATAAAAAATTCTTGTTCTGAAAAAAAAAAAGAAGTCTATGTCTTGCAGGAACTTCTCAAAGAAATGAAATATTCTGCACAGTGGTGTGTTTCACTTCCTTCATAGAACAACTCAAACAAGTTGCAGTTTCTCAGAAACATGGGAGTTAAAAATAGAAAAGACTCTTTGAGGTAAACCGATGCCTGTCAAACTTGCTTTGGCAGGTCCCAGCCAGGATTAAAGCACAATTAAAATGGATCCAATTTTAATTTGACGTATCAGAACATTAGCATCAGCAAACTCATCAGCAAATTAGTTATTACCGAATCAAGGTCTTGCACACCTGCACAAATATTTCATGTTATATTAGATAAGGTCAAAAGTGCTTTTTTCCCAAAAACAAGGATAATACCAAACTTTTCTGAGCAGTAGTGTAGATGAACAAATCAACATAAATCATAGCACAGATGGATAAGAGATGACATACGACACCTGTCTCCCACCAGTCCATGTTTGAAAGGTTTGTCGAGCAATGAGAAAAATATCCAGGAAAACTGGACAGTCACAGTCTGCAGTGTTCTTGGTTTATTATTTGTTTCAGTGACTTTTGTACCACCGACATGCAAACTTCTAAAACACTGTGGCAGAACATCATCCCATGACATCCCATTCTTAGTCCATGGTGTTTAATATGATGTCGGCCCACCAATTGCAGGTAAAACAGCTCCAACTCTTCTGGGAAGGCTTTCCATAAGGTTTAAGAGCGTTTATGGGAATTTTTGAACATTCCTCCAGAAGCGGATTTGTGAGGTGAAACACTGATGTTGAACGAGAGGGCCTGGCTCAGTCTCCACTCTGATCGCGTTGCACCTGGTAATGTATTGCTCGGATGCAGTGGCTCTGCCATGGAAACCCATTCCATGAAGCTTGAGCTAATCTGAAGGCCGTATGAAGTTGATGATTGACATTTCAGAAAACTGATGACCTCTGTGCAGACACTATGTGCTTCAGGCCTACCACTTCGTGCCTGAGTGGCTGCCATTCCTTCCATTTTGTTATTATACCATTAACAGCTGACTGTGGAATATTTCAGTAGAGAGAAAATTTCATGACTGGAGGTGTTGCACAGGTGGGATCCTGTCACGCTAGCACACTGAAATCATTACTCTCCCTGGTTTCAAGTAGGTCTTTCCATTTGTGTTCAAAAGCACCTCAACACATCAATAAATCTCCATGGGCATCCAAAAACAAGCTGAGGTTTCTGCCAAATATGCATTTATGTGTTTGTCTGGTAATGGCAGCCATGTAAAACTACATTTTATGAATAATGATGTGAATGTGACTAAAAAAGTCAAATTTTATATAAAAATGCAAATTATAATACAACAACAAAATAATTAGCATACCAGGAAATTTTATTTTAATGCTGAATAGTTTTCACAAAATGAGTCAAATATGGGAAGATATTTTTGTCTGTCCGGTCATTATCATGGAAATGCAGAGTGGGATGGGTGTGATATTTAAAGGAGCAAGCATGGTGGACAATAATGGCATCTCTAAGAGAGAGAGAGAGAGGAAACAAACAGAAGACATCTTTAAATCTGGGGGACACGGAGAAATAAAGATAATTTTCTCTATTTTGACAATAGAATTGCTTCTTTGCAGTGCAGCGCTTTATATGTCTGGATGGTTTCATATGTGTGAATGTATACTGGATTGAGTGCAAACCCCTCTTAATGACAGGATGGAATCGCCCTTTTTCATCATTCCCCATTCATACAACACACACACACACACACACACACACACACACACACACACACACACACACACACACACACACACACACACACACACACACACACACACACACACACACACTAAGAAGTTAGGAAAAAGAACTGTGGTTCTCAGAGAACCTGAACACACTTAAAGGTTCTTTGCTCTGCTGTGCTGAAATGACATCATCCTGAAAATGAACTGCTAAACACATTTCTTAGACGCTTCATGTCACATGCTCATACTGTATGCCTTGTTACAGGCAGGTCATATAAATGAGAACCACCAGTTAAAAAATATCACTTCATTATCAATATTGGAATTTTAAAGAAAAAGAAACACATTACCTATGAGGTGATTATATTTAGAGACTTTGAGTAGTTCTTATTATGACCACCACAGATGCACTTAGTTCAGTTAGGAACCTTCCCAGAAATCTTGGTGCAACTGCACTGCAGGTTTACATCAGTTTGTCTCTGCGTGCCTCACATCCACCCATTCCCTTCTAAGTGGGATCAAAACAGGGCAACACAACAACACAAATTAAAAAACAAGTTATCCAGATGTCTCTGTTGATAGCATGTCTGCCTTTGACGACGGGGAGGAGGACTTGCCACTTCATCTGTGGGCTCGGTCAGCAAGTGGTGTTTGAGACTCAGCGTACTATCGAGGTGACTGAATTCACATCGACAGTAAATGCAAATAACTTTGGTCTTGTAGAGAGAAGCATTTGGCAGAGCCTAAAAGCTAAACCTGATGTTCTTTTCTGCTTACCATCTACGACCGCTGCATGGTGGGTGGGTCAGAGGTCACAGACCGTGCATGCGTTAATTGTTTAAAATAGAAAGGCATTAAAGGGAATTTGCATTCACAGGTTATAATCGTGTTAACTTTGACAGCACTACTTAATAGATTTGAATTTTGTAGTTGAACCTCTTTTCTAATAAATGTCATTTTTATATTTTTATGTCTGTGTAAAAAAAAATGGCTGTATAGCACTTTCGTATTTGCATCTGGACTAACTGCATTTCTCAGAATCAAGTGGCGAGCTCTTGAAGCACCACTGGCACTATTATGCAGCTGTATAATATTGGCCACTGCTTAATAAAAGTGTAAAAGTATCTGCTGTTTAATATATTTATCACCAGCACAGCATCATATCTCACACGGTACTGCCGAGAAGATATGAATCCTTGAAATGACTGCAAAAACATCTTGAGGAATTCTTGTTGTAAATGGATTCAGTCAACAGGCTGTTTGACCTCCTTTCCATTGAATATTTAAGTGCACAAACGTACAAACAGATGCATGGCTTTTAAATAAGCCCGACCGTGTGATATAACACCCAGGAAATAAATTCACAGAAGCGGAAGCCGGGGCCTTCTAGGGAGAGCTGGCCATGCCGTGTTGTAGGCAGGGTGAGTCGGTCTATCCCCAGTTTGTTGGTAAGAATTGTAAAAAACTTATTTCCCCTGATGGCCAAGAACGTTCATCAAGGCCCAGAAAAACGTGTTCATCACTGTTCTCTGAATGACAGGTATAAAATTCTTAATGCATTCATGTGACATCACAGCAGCAGGCTATTGTGGAAAAAACAAAACGACGTGTATCATGTGATTGTGCATCAGGCCTATAGGGCTGAAGTTATACAAGAATTATTACACAAGGAGACCAGGTGAACCAAAACGAGGAAAAAAGGGGGCTTAGGCTTTATGCGGCTAGCAGATGATACATGGCCTCGAACGCAGCCTGAAGCACCTCGCTGCTCTGCACAATCACACTTTCACAGATTTAAGGTGAGTGAAATTTTTTCATGCTACTACTGCAGAAAAAGCCCCCCCCCAGCTCTCTTCTTAAGGTGAAGAAGGGTCTCATAAGTCATTCACAGTACAGTCGGTGTCGGTTACACAGCTTCACAACCTCCGATGGCCCAGAGCAACGGCACAACCTGACCGCATCCACTCCACCAACGTGGCAACTCTGCGACTTATGTATTCCTGTGGTGTGTGACAAATTGTGTCAGCACATTACTCTAGTGAAGCATTTTTCATGCATAATTCATCCGCGAGCCTACATTCCACATGGACATTTTCAAATCCCTTTGAAGTTAATTCCCCCTTCATGATAAACAGCCCTGCTCGCTGTGGCTGTGCAGGTCAGGATTGTCAGTGGTGTCTATGCGAGGAGAAGTCAACAATTTCACAATACAGGAGATTTGCATCTAATAATCCACCATGGGAAAATTATTTATGCCTGATAAAAAATAATGGGTGGACTTAATGCTTTATGATTTATTTCGTTTTGCTTTACATAACACAAACAACAAACAAACAAATAGAAGATTAAGTTCACCCCTCTATATGCTTTGCACTGCATATCCTAACGGCACATATCAGACTGCTGTGTGTTGTGTGGCGTCAGTTCAGCATTGAATCTAATGTTCTACATGAAACAAACAGATCCCTCACAAACACACCACAGGCAGTTCAGATTGGCTGTCAAACCGCCTCCACTCAGGTTCTCGAAACCACACCTGACAAATCATACAGACGTATCAGCAGGCATACACTTATTTATACATTCTTTTTAAATTCTGATACTTTTTTGGAGCATGGAGGGACTATGGCTAGCATTTTATTGTAAAAATTGTGTGTTTGCACAATTATAATTAAAATTATCTTGTTTCTTGCATTGTGAATGATTTTGTCAGTATCCCATGGATGGGAATGTCAGTTTTGGAAGTGATGGGGTATACATGTAGTAATACATGCAAGTCATCTGAAGAAAGATAGAGGTTGAGGGTTTACACACAACTTCGTTTCAGTTATATATGTATTTGGGGTCTGTGCTACTGTAAGTGTGAGGTCATTAGAGGTCATTAGCTGTGCAAATATATGATCTGCAACAAAAACGTGCAGAACCACATTTTAACTTCTATTTTATGCTGATGATAGTAAGGTAATTATGCACATGATAATTAAATAATTATACACTGGCCACATCCCAAAGGTTCTCTGCTGGATTGAGACCTGCTGACTGTGGAGGCCATTTAAATACAGAAAACTCACTGTGATTTCAGTGAACCAGTGCTACGGAGTTCAAAGTGTGCCAAAAAAATCCCCCACACATTACACCTTTATTACCAGCCTGAACCAAGTGATCCATGATTTTATGTTGTTCACCCCAAATTCTGAGCATACAGTACAGTGGTTGAGTTACAGCTTCCTTCCTATCAGGTGAAAGCAGTTGGGCCATTCCTCTCTCAAGGTATTTTCACTGGATATTTTCTCTTATTCAGACCAGTCTCTGTAAACCATATTGATGGTTTTGCAGGAAACTCTCAGATCATTGAAATCCACCATAAAGCTGTTGAGATTCTTTGGTCTGGACTAAATCGGATTGATTGACCAACCAGTCTATCCCATCCAAAGATCCACAGCTGTAGCTCAGCCAACAATGAGAACATTGGTAACAACATTTATCACAAACATAACTTTTAGGCATGTAAATTGGTGCAGAGAAATTTGATTAGAAGTGACATAGTTTGTCTTTTTCATTTTTTTGAACATAATAGCACGAACCTGCTCCCATCCAGTGCATCTACAGTGAACACGCAGGAATTGGCCTCCTTCAACAGTGATAGATGATTTTCAATAACAAACAACAGGGAACAAAGCGAATACTTGATTACCTTCCAGTGAATGACAGGGAATTAAATTAATGTAGGTTTGCATCTCATCTAACAGCAGGCCCCTGGGGGGGACTATCAATGGGAGAGATACAAAGAGAAGAAGAAAAGCAGGTGATCTGACTTGCCCCACTTGGAGGATGACAATTGCTGCTCTGTAGCCAACTAGGTCCCTGTGTTATCTCCCTGTGCACAGGGGAATTAATTAGGGGCTTGATGATCGGGAGAAATGAGGCTGAATAATAAAAACCTTGACGTGCGCTTTCTGTGGTATTGCTCCCTTTGTCCTTTGTCCTTCCCAGCTCATGATGATTGTCAGGCCTGGAAGCTGCTCTTTTCATAGCTGCTTGCTATGTGCACATAAAGTGGTTTTGAAAAATCCCTCTACTGAGTAGCTAATAGGTGTGAGGTGTAAAAAGGCCCGGTTCTTTTCAGAGCTCCCGGTGTGCACTGTTGTAAATCACAGAGCCATTACACGGGAGATGAGCGCAGGGAAAATATGGGCAGTGAAAATCCCCCCTACCTCAGTCCCGGCTGTTTTGTGCTCCAGCACACAATGCACTCTGCACGCTTGCACTTGAAATTTTTGTCTATCCACAAAAACCACAGGTGCTCCAAGATCATTTTAAAAACAGTGTCCTACAGTATGCTGTTCCCATTATTTCTCCATCTCTCATGTCAGATGAAGGTGTTATAGCTGAAGATCATCACTCAGAGACACGCAGGAGCAGAATTCAGTCATTTTATGAGGCAAATTATTCCAACAGCTCCTGGCACAAACCTCACCAGAGACCAAAACTAATAATGCACCTGGCTGTCCGGCTCAGTTCGTGAGGCAGAAAGGTAAATAGGGCATAGTAAATATGAGCCTGTGATAGCGGGGTGCTGTTGTTTATCACTGACAACAAGACTATGACAGATCACCTTCAACAGTTGGATGATGAATAACCTTTGCTAAGTGTGGTATATTGGTAGGCGTTTCTTAATTTTTAATTTGTAATAAAGAAAATAGGAAACAGTACTGAAAACCTTTGACATTTCTATAATGCTGAAGAAAGGATGCTTGTTTTTAAAAGAAAAGTATACTCAGCTTCCAGTTTGTGTACATGTCAGAAGTCTAAAGCCCCGGGGTAAATACTATAGTGGGAGTTGGGGAATAAAATTTACTGTGCTCTGTGACTGCAGAGGACAAGTCTGGGACAGCTTCGGTTTTCTTACTTTAAATTTTAATTTATTTTTGATTTTATATTGTCTGACACTATTTTGTTATGTTTATTCACTACTTCGGTAGGTTTACACAATAAATTATACGATGTGGTGGAGACGAAACCACTAAACAAACTGTTATCCATCATGGATGATGTGTTACGATTGATCTCCCTGTTTTTGGACCGTTCTTGGATTTCTGCCTTGTTTGTGCCACTGACTGATCACCTGTTAACGATTTTGTCCCAGCCTGTCCTCAGAGTGAAATTACGACCAACATTTGCGGTTTGGAAGGGAGAAAAGCGACATCTAGTGGTTGTGGATGAAAGTACATTAAAATAGCATTTTGTCCGGCTGACCAATTTCGTCACTTGAATAACAAATGTTTCATTCCAGAAACATTAGTCATGTAAGTCATTATTTTAACTTGGGACACTTTGACATGACAGCCTGGGAGCAACCCATCACCCGATTGATAAATTACTATTCTATCCTCCGAGCCACGGCAACATTACCCACAGACACGTCCATAAGACACGCAAAGCCGGAGGAAGGCTTCATGGTCGTATTTCGGGGCCCTGCAGAAACGATGGATGCTTATATTTTGATTGGGGGACATGTTGTTTTGTCCATTTTTTAAATTAAAGATTTGAATTATTTTAATCATTGCTTTGGGACCCTTTGCTGGGGTGATCAAACACATAGTTGGGTTTAGAGTAAAAATCACAGGTTGGGTTCAAATACAACCTATAATCCCATTACAAATCATATTTGCGTCATTTTCAAACTTTTACCATTCAGTAATATGTTTCTTATCTATATATTTCACCCATCTGCAACAACTTCTCCAACATTTCCCACTCAGACCATTAAATATTAAACGTGATCCTGAGTTTTGCAGGCCGCTGTTAAACAACCATTCCTGTCTGGTAGAGCTTGCTTGTAGTTGAACCCAACAACTAAATAACTAAGCAAAGATTGCAGTGTGTCTGATTGGATGCACTTACAACTACTTATTCATGCATAAAGTAATTATGACAGCCCCAACACTGCTCATGATTTCTTTTGTGTTGCACAGTGTTTTCCACCCTGAAGTGCTAATTTGAATGGAGGTAGAATTTCAAATGGACAAACTATCTTGGCTGACTGATGCTTCCCAAGTATGTCTCAAAGGCCATTTGTTTTTGTGTCTAAATAAGCAGCGGTCTATTTCCCAACAGAGACACATTTACCAGCCTGTGTAAACTGCACAGAAAACAAACGGAAGCAGCTGAAGCATTCTTTAGTTTGGAACACACCGGGTAAATATGTTATCCCAACTGTAATAAGGAAACCTGTCAAGGCTTATTAAACAGCGCTTTTTTATGCTCTGATGATGTGATCATTTGTATGCGTGTTTTACTTGTTTGAAACTGCATGAATGAAAGGGGGAAGGATCATGCAGCTGGTGATGCTGATTTGTGATGGGCCTGAACAAAGCCTCAAGGGGCTGATTGCTCCCCAGGCTAGCCTCTAGCATCGGCCACCATGCCTGAGAGCACCACGAAGAGAGACTGTGGAGTGACTGAGTGAAGAAGTCTTCATCATCAGATTGTTGAAGTCTATAATCAGTGAGTGGCAAATAACATGTGTTCATGCTTTTGTAATTAGTAAGCTGACTGTGTGAAACTCCACTGATAAAACTGTCTGGCACCAACATTACAAAAATAGACAAACAGTATTAAAGTGTGACAGCAGTTTTTAACATTTCAATACATTCTACATCAGATGGATGACAAATTGGTCTGAGCTACAGAATAACAGGACAGCTTATTATAGTTTGATCGGAGAGTTAAAAATGCTAATTAATTTAAAAACCCGTTTACATGTTTGTATTTAAGTTATTCTTGGTTGTACTACCTTGTGAGTGAGGAGAAACCTATGAAGGAAGTTTAAGTTTTAATGTTGTACTATTACATCACAACCAGATGTGCTGCAGAGGGACCTTATTGGACTCACATGCTAATGACATTTTAGCTAACAAAGTTAAGTGATAAGTAAGTAGCTGAGCAGTTTTTAATAATCAAATGCATTTCAGATTGTAGGATATTTAAGACTGATAACATTTGTTATTCACTTTCTGTTATTGATTTGATTGCGGTTTAGAAGTACATCATCCTTTAGCGAAGCACTCTGAGAGCACACACCTCTGCCAGGCAGCTCACTGTCTGGGCACTTGAACAGTTTGTTTGCATTTATTTTGTTTTCTTAAAACATACTTTATGGAGTTTGTAGTAAGGGAGGCATGACAGATGTTTACTGTCATTCCACAAACATTATGTAGGAGTAGGCATGGATAATAGGTATTGATTTGTATTTAACTGGACATGAATGACTTCAGCTTATTATATATTAGTATACTGCAAGTATAGTTCTAACTAACCAGGCAGCTCATTCTCTCTCTTGGAAAAAATAATTCTTAACAGATAAAACACATTTTGGAGGTAACTTGAAAGAAATGCAGATATGAAATGTAAACGTGAGGTCAGAGGTCAAATGTGACATGATATTTTTGTCACGGTGCATGGCGATGAGGATGCAAATGCAGGATGCAGGAGCAGGCAGACGTGAATACCAAAAATGAGCCTTTATTGAGGCTGAAACTCAAACCAGAACATGAACCAATGAACCAAAGAAGATAAGAAAGCCAAAGAAAAGATTAACTGGGAGAAAACCAGGGAACCCGAGAAGCACGGAGAACGTGAGAACAAAAACACTGTCACAGAGACAACAGGACTCTGACAAGTGATAAGGGGAAGGCTGAGACAATAAATACACAGAGGGAACGAGGGGAAAGTGGAAACAGCTGGGGCAGAACAGGTGAGCAAAATGATACTAATGAGACTCAGGGAAGTCAAGCAAAACACAAAGCACATGGGACAGAAGATGTCAAAATAAAACAGACTGCAAACATGACACCACACAGAGAGGACGCAGACTAGACACTACACAGGGAGACAGACACTGAGAAAACAGATACAGGAACTCCACACAGAGGGGAACACTAACACAGGGAGAACCAAGGTCTAACACAACTGGGAACTAAAGAATAACCAGGGGAGAGATAACCAACATGAGACAAAATGACACAGCGATCCTGGAGGCAAAAGAAAACTAATTACCAAAGTCTGAGAAAACTGAACAAAGGGTCGCAGACCTGGGACCAGGACAATTTAAAATCTTTATGAAGTAGTTTCTAGATATTGACAATATCAGGGCTGCAATGATTCATCAATTAACTCGAATAATTGAATTTTAAAAAATTATTGACACAAATTTACTATTTCGATGCGTCATTTAAACTCTGCGGCGAACAATTTTAGCATTAGCACCACTACCTGTGCTCCGTCGTGTTTTTGTGGGTTTATTGGTGGCTGGCAAACCAACTTAGAGCTGCATCACTGCCACCTACTGGACAGGAGTGTGACTCAGGCGCGCGTGCGC
>VOQJ01018273.1:10065-39416 GCA_015052665.1 Apistogramma diplotaenia | reverse complement strand
GCGCGCGCGCACACACACACACACACACACACACACACACACACACACACACACACACACACACACACACACACACACACACACACACACACACACACTTTCTAAAAAGCTCTCCATCACTGTGATGGATTTCCTTTAACACAGAGTGGCTCATCGCTAGAGTTGCCACCTGTCTTGTAAAATATGGAACCCCATATGAAATACGGCTCTGTGACATACGGGGTTCCCTAATTTACGGGGCTGGTGGCAACCATCGCTAGTATGTGTTCCCATGCCTCCACCATTCTCTGTGTGTCTGTGTGTGTTGTGCTCGTTGAGAATATCAGCTGTTATTTTTGTCTTTATCAAGCTGTAACTCCCGGTTTGCTAGTGAGCATTGCTATTAGCACTAGCAGTGCTTCGGTACCGGAGGGCGTCCTGGAGGACAGGCCTTCTGTATAAAATATTTTTTATACTTTCATCCTTGATTAGTGTCTAAATATAGACCTGGAGTAGAAACGTATTTAAGAGAATGCTTGTGAATACAAAGCATTACAACATCACACTCCCGCAGCCACTAGCTTTTTAAAAACACTCATAACACAACAACACAACAGCAGCAGGCAGCGGTTTTAACTCTGCGCAAGCGGAGCAAAAGGAAATGTTATTCCAGCGTCCAAAACTGCACTTTTTTTTTATTAACCATTAAAATCTTTACTGGGAAACAGCTGGAGGTCCTTCATCAACCACCTGATCAGCAAGTGAAGAAAAGAGAACTTTGTAGCTGCTCCACCCACCCTGTGTGTTTATACAGCGAAAAACTGCAGTGTGGAAGCGAAAATAAGCAGATGAACTGTTAATAAAAAAAGTTTTTCTTCTCCAATCGGTTTCTAAGTATTAAGGCTTTTTGACAATTTTCAACCAATAAATCATGAAGTTGTCCTTGAAGACCTTGGTGAACCTAAGGTAATGGCTAATGGACTGTTACATGAGTGTACTGTACAAACCTACAAATGTTTATTATTTATATGTGTTATGAGAATTTTATGGCTCAAAGCATCACTGTTTCCTATCACTTCATCTACAAGCTTTGTAGGTTGTGGATAAAGGTCAAATCTTTTGCTTTCTGTAAAGGTGTCCTCTGAAATAGTGTTAATTTAACCTTAGAGAAGTTTTGGTAGCTTTCTACTTGGTCTTTATTTATTGGTAGCCTGAGAGTTAATATGTTCCCATTCAGCATCATCCAGGAAGTACTTGCCATTAAAGGTTGAAGTATTAATCTGTTAATTCTTGTAGAAATCTCCATTCAGTGCACTACTACAATGCATCTTTCTGTTGCATATAGGTGCATAAATCTGGTCATTCATGTGCTTCACTTCCATGCAGAATTCTGGATTAACAATGCAACCAACCACTGTAACTCATAAAAGCTTGTGAGTGCTGAGGTGTGTCACAGCTCCATCATCTTCCTGTAACCCTCGACTGTCAAAAACTGCAGAAAAGACAAAAAAAGTCCCAAATCAATCTTTAAAAAAAAAAAGCAATTTAAAAAAATACTAAATCACTGCTGAGTCAATAATCTGCTTGCATTTTAAAGGTGTCAGCAGTGGGATGTTTGTGGCTAACACGCTTGTGCAGCGTATTAGCATTCTTAAAACCTATTTGTATGCACACGTGTGCTCATGCATTTAGGCTAAATACACACACATAGTGGCCACCGGTGGATCGATGCCCTGGGAAGACATAATGGTACAATAATCGTGCTGTCAGCTGGAGTTGACCAATTGATGGCTGTGCAATCCCATCTATGTTGCTGCAATGTGGCAATTAAGAAGCAATTTGTCTTATATAATGATGCCAAAAAGATAATTAAAGTGAAATAAGAGTGATAATCAGCACAAATGCTTATTTCATCTGCATTCTGATGACCAAAGAAAAACTTTAAAAATATATAAAATCACACAAAGATGAACAGTATTTGTTTTTTTAAAAAACTGATGTTACATTAAAATTTTTCTAAAAAAACACAGATAAAAGGATAAACATTCTTCAGACTGTACTTTATATCATTAACATGTGTAATTTGAGATCCACTATGAAGCAGTGGTCTCTAGTGAACTACTTCTATAGTCCAAATTGCTATGTTCATTCATATCTTATGGGAGACATGGTAGAACCTGTGGGTCTACTGACTCATCCATGCATTCATACGGTCAGTGAGTTATTAAAAACATTACATATGACAGATGAACAGACCTTTACAATACTTCCAACGGCAGTATTGTGCTGGTGAGTCATGGATCATTTTGTCTGTCTTTGTTAGAGATTTGAAACAGACCTCAGAGGGTTAAAGCCAGCTTTGGTATTGTTTATTGTTCTCTCCATAAGTCTTGGCAATCAAGGGACAAAAAAATGGCACCCATATATTAGACAGTTCTTCAACCAAACCACCACAGAAGTCTGCTTCACAATTAGGATCTGTTTGAGCATTATGGAGCATATTATCCTACACAAATAAGAGCCACCCACAGCATGGTTTCTAACATTTACCTTCCCATTGTGATCTCTAGATAATGGCAAAAGATTAATCCCTCTAAAGAGTCTTGAGGTCAAAACGTTGCAAAGGTCAGTGCTTGAAAATATCACCACAGATCCCCAAATTGATTGGTAAATGGTTACTATGCCCTATTTGCTTTGACTTGATGAGTGGCAAATCAGAGAGAGTTTGAGCTGCATGGAATCCTCTTTTCCTCTTCAATAACACGACTGAACTCCTCCTGTCATCCACACGAAGTGGCAGAGCTGTTTTGGCCTTACATGCTTGCTGTGATGCCCGAACAGAGCCAAAAAGAGGGAAGGTACTTAAGGTTTTCTTATTCAGGTTTGGAAACTGAGGAGGTGAAAGAATGCCCAAAAAAAAGAAAAGAAAAGAAAACTAAGAGAAGGGAACAGAAGAAAAACAGGCCATAAAGCCAATTTCACCTAGTAAATCCCCCATTAGATTAGAGTCCGTGCTTTGGATACCAGTGGCAAATCAGATAGTTTAAACACCAAGGTTGTTGTACTCTTTTAGCTGTCTCAATAGAGGAGTATAGATCACACTTCTCATTAGTACAGCTGTCATGGTGTAATTAGTTCCCTTTCCTGAGTCAAGATTGAATTTCCTCCCCGCTATCCTGACCTTAGTTCATTGAAGCAATAAAGGTCCATATGGCCCCGTAGCTTGTGGGCTTTGTTTCCTATTTTGCACTGCAGTGTGATTCTCCTCACATCGAGCCACACATACATATCCCAACCTCACCTAACCTGGTGAACCATGCAAATGGGAAAGGACATCAATAATTGCAGATTACAGATTGACTTTTGTACAAGTACTTGACCTGTTCTCATTAATACTACACTGAAATGTAGAATATACAGATTTCTATGAAATCAATATCAAATTTGCATTGGTGATCTAGATATTTTTAAATTTGTATAAGGTGTAAACCACAAAGCTAGCTGTCGATTCTGTACATTAATGTAATCAAAGAAAACAGCATCGAATGGTAATAATAAAGTTAATACATTACCTCTGTGTAACTTTGTAAACAATAGCCTAATTAAGAGGTGGGATTAAAAGATTTTTCAACAGATTTCTAGTTGAAGACATTGTGTGTCCCTGGCGGACTGATCCCAACCCGTACAGCAAGCATTAGCATTAGCTCAATTTTGGTCTCCACCAGGTCATGGGCGAAATATATGTCTTTTCAAATGCTAAATGCTACACTATGTACACCTGCCAGCTGGTAGTGTTTGTGAAGCATTAAAGTTGTGATCTGCAAAATCAAAACAAGCCGAAAGGTGATCAGAGTCTCCGTGAAGCTGAGAATTATTGCAGAGCCCATTGGTTCTCTGTGGGCTGCCAGACAATCAGGGAAAGTGGAAAGTATGCTCATTTCCAACTCCATAATTATTCATATTCTTGGATTCTACTGGAGAAGTTTCCTTGATGGAAAGTTTAGAAAGTTCTTTCTTTATTTTATACTAAACCTTGGTGCAGTCTTGAAACAAATTTTAGCTCCTCTACCTTTAAAAAACCTTTTGCTCACAGGGGAGCATTAATGATTGATCTCATTAATATGCTACCACTTATAGGTGCAGTGGTTAATACTGTCACCTCACAGCAAGAAGGTCCTGGGTTATAATCCACTGGCTGGCTGGGGCCTTTCTTGCATGCTCTCAGTTTTCCTGAGTGGGTTCCTAGGTGTGAATCCAAGAGTGAAAGGTCTGTCCTCTTTGTGTTGGCTGTGCGATAAACTGGCAGGCTGTTCAGGATGTAACCCACCTCTTGCCCCATGACAGCTGCAGTAGGCTCCAGCCTCCCTAATCCCTATCCCACCCCCACAATCCTGAACTGGAAAAAATTGAAAATGATAGGTAAACAGGAATATATATACCTGTATATATAGCCACAGCAAAATTAATGTTTTCCACTTCATTACTTCATTAGCTTTTTCAACATGATATTATTCATGTGAAAAGACATCAGACATCAAATATAATTCTTAGCCCCCTCTCTAGTTTTGTGAAACAGAGAGCCTTTGATTGACTCCATGTGAAATGGTATTAGGCAAATGATTTAAATACACCTGAGGCAAAGCTTTGGGCTATGTGGGAAAAAGTCAGGGTGGTTGGGTAGTAATGAAAGCTTGAGGGCAGGCACAAGTGCCCTGACTTCCCAGTGCTTTGTCCTGCTCAGTTTGTGGGGTAGGATGGAGGGTTTGTGTGTGATGTATGAGTGAATCTGGACACCCAGTGACTGACAAGGTGGAATAGTCATCCAAGTCTAGAGTAAAGAGGCTGCTAAATGGCATGTCATGTCTCCTGATGCCAGCTTCCCTGTGGACGTGTTCAGCCCGAACTGGCCAACAGGAGAAATTAATTCTAGGACATGCACCATGTAAGTCTCATTAATTCACACCTACTGCCAAGGGCCCATGTGAAATCCCACACAGCGTGCAGTACTTTTGCTCCTACTGAAACTATTTTAAGTCAAATAATCTGTGAGGAGGAGAATCTCCCCCAAAATAATACACAAGTGCACAGAGGGATGGTAGTGTGAGGTCAGAAGGGAAAACATATTTAATTCCTTTCTTTATACATTTAAAACAGCAGAAAGTGTTGACTTTTCATCCATTTCGTTTTTTGAAAAATGGAGAACTTACTAAGATCAAGTGTAGAGGCTATGATTAGCAGGTCAGTGGGTGTGTGCAGCCTCATTCATTTTCTTTTGATAGAGGTCTCATTCAGCAGGCACTCGTTTGTTGTGATTGAGAGATCACATAGACTGTATATTAAAGATGGATGTAGCCCCCATCACATCACTCACTGGTCAACTCTACATTTTGAAGCCTCCAACTCTACTCAGTTTTAGTGCTTTATTGTCTCTTGTTGTAGTTGCAATCATTAGGTGCAGAAAGTGGGTTAATGGAAGAGTAGGACTGAGTAGGTTGATAACCTTTAAACAGACAATAAAGCACTTAAAACTGAGTTGAGTTGTCCCAGAATCCATTTGTGTGGAACCAGCCTTTTTCAAGTTTGGGCAGGAGATTGAAGGAGGTTTTAAAAAGCTTGACAGTTGATAACCAGTGGTGTCTTTTGTGGCAGCTGTGAGCTGCAGCTCTTGGTTTGAGTGAAACAGTGAGAAATGGTGAGATGCACAGGTGAGTGGAATAACCCACCGTGAGCTACTGAGAGGGAGGCAGAGATTGGAGCGACAGGAGCACTTGCTTCAAAGTGAGGCGCGCTGCAGCTGGGTGGGCATTGAAACCATTTTGAATCTCACCCTGGTTTGTCTTGACAAACAAGTTAGCTTCAGAGGTGGGAAGTAAAGAAGTACAAATACCTCGTTACTGTACTTAAGTAGATTTTTCAGGTATCTGTATTTGAGTATTTATTTTATCTGACAACGTTTTACTTTTACTTTCATTTTTACACAAAGATCTTTACTTTCTACTCCTTACATTTTCAAAACAGGCTCATGACTTTAGGTTTAACACAAGCTGTCCCTTCAAACATCAAACTGATCTGAGCCTAAATGGAGGAACAATAACACATAAAGGACATTAGTACTTGTATATCCATCCCCGGGTATAGCCTATCATAGAATGACATGAAAGATTGAAAACAACAGAATTTAGTATAATTTATAGTGCCATAATTTATAGCCTGCTGCTATAAATTATACATAATTTATATATATAGCCAAAATGACCTTTTGGTCGTACTGTAAGTTGTGGTCGCGGTACTTCAGCATCTAGCTAGTGTTACAGAAGCATTTATACATGCTCATGAAATATCAGTAACCACACAAACAGCCTGCAGTTTGTCACACTGTGTCTGCTAGCTAACAGGTCCAGCTGCTGGGAGAAGGAGAGAACAGAAAGAGAAGTTCACCCAGAGATGGAGAAAGACGCGAGAACGAGGACAGGAGAGGAAGCAGAGAGGTTAGATTCAAAGGCAACGACTGCTCAGTGACATGTGATAAGCTGGAAATTTAAAGCTTAAATTTTAAAATCAAACACGGGATCTGTATATGATGTGAAGTTGGACTGGCGCACAGCAGTTGTGTTGTTCATGCCCAGTTTGGTTACATCAAGAGTATCAGAAATGGGTTTGAATTTAAACTGATAATGCTGAGATTTATTCACTGAAATCCACCTTTAGACAAGCTGTATGTATAAGCAGTATACTGCCATTGTAGGGCATGGAAATCAGCCAAGATTACTCATGAAATACTGGCTTGGATCTTATTGAATTTAGTTGTATAAATCCATTAAAAAGCAGTAAACCTCAGAGCAGCAGCAGCTGATCACAGCTGACACAAAGAAATTTTACTTTAGCTCACAACAGAAATTATTGTGAACTACAGTACAACCAATCTTCGGGCCCCCCCACCTGCTGAATCCCATCTTAACCCTCATTCTGCTGTTTAGGTGATGAGGCAGACTCACCCTGTATAATGTAGCTATCAGCAAATAGAGCTTTATAAAGTTCTTTCTTTTTCCTGCTCATGTTCTACATCACAGTGTTCAAGCTGAGTGCATTCATTAGAATTTGAATTTAGATTGAAATAAGGTTGGTATTCTCATGTAATAGTATAGTTTTATTATCGCATTAATATAGCATGAGGTTCAGTTAGCTTTGCACAAAATAGATGGCAGAGCAACTTTTACTTTCTTACTCTGAGTACGTTACAGAGCATTTTACTTAAGTAAAGAAGTTACATCAGTACTTCTACTTTTGCCACCTCTGTTTAGCTTCTGCCACAGCAGCATGAGCAGTTTTAGCAGGAGCGTTTGGCTGCAGTGAACATTAGTGTGAGCCACTCACTTGTTTTGGTGCTTTGAGCCCTGCAGATGTGCATGGTACTGTGCCACTGAGTTGAGTGTGACGCTGCAGACTTCACAGGAGTAACTTCGCTTCAGACCTGGAATCAAACAGAAACTCATGCATTAAATGAATAAATCTGGGAAATGAACGCTTGGTTTCCAGTGACATTTTCAAAACATGATACTGTAATATGATTTTCACTCTGCTGCACATGGCCAATAATTATCAATCCATCAAAGTGATGCAGGCTTTCCGCAGGAAAACATTTCCTTTATGCAGATAGGGCTGTCTTACTGCAGGTGAGCTTTCTTGAGACTTTTCACATTTGCTTTAACTGATGGAGGCTGCAGGCTAATGAAGGGGAAAAAAGAATTTCATTTCCATATGTCTGCTAAAAAAGATTTCCATAACTGCAATGAATAAGAAGACTATTTGTGTACCAGTGGTGCAAGGTATTTGTGCAGAATCCATAGGTACAGTACCTGAGACCTTGAGATGTCACTTGGAATCAACAAAAAATTAATGAGTTGCCTGATTTTTTTCTTCTAAATAGCACGGCAGCAATGTCCTCAGAGGTGAAAATGGCTGCTCTGAATCAGCGTCCTGTTGCTGCAAATTATAAGCACCCGGTGTAATCGCTGTCATGTTGGACTAATCTTATTGTGGTGTGAAAAATGGCCGTCTTGATTTCCTCGCTCTTACAATTGAGTTAGCTCCTCCATAAATATTCCTCAGAGGAAAAGGCCAAGAGAAAATAAATGCCACACTGCACTCAATGAATCACATTTCCATATCCTCCTCAATCAAATTTCCGCACTGAATGATTGTTTGTTAAATCATTGCAGAGACGACAGAGCTGCCGAAACTTTGAAAGTCTTCTTGTTTTCTTGTTTCAGGGTTGTGGAAGGTGAAAGTAGGCTAGTTCACGGATGTTGATGTCAGCTGTTTCCCTTCTAACATTTTGATGGAGGGAAATATTCCCCACAGAGAGTGGCAAATCCCCCCCCCTTTCAATTTCACTGCTGATAAGCTGTACAATAACCACTCTGTCAGTTTGCCGCCACCAGGACTGAGATTTCAATTTTGCACCTTCGTCCCCAGATACAGTCATGAGTCGACATTAAATTTCTGTAGCAGGCAGAGAGGCTCTGCTTTGCAGTGGCCCTTTGACAGCCTGCCTCTCAAACAATTTTTGAAAGGGTGAAAGATTATACTGTGACTTCAGTATCCATCATTGGCAGCCACCTGCGGCTCTTCCCTCATGACGCTGCAGTGCATGAGCGATGGAGCATCAGAAGCTTTAGGCTTCTGCAGCTCCCCTCCTTCATCAACTTTACTTCCTACTTTCTGCGGCACTGGAGACTCGTTTGTTTTGGTTAACCTGTCCCTTTGCTGAGAAAATGAGGGCAGCTCCGGAGAAGATGCTGCACAAGAAAAATGTGTTCTGCAGACTCATCTGTTTGTGTTAACTTAGGAATTTTGTAACTATAAAAAAATTTAACAGGTAATTTGATACATGTAGAGAAAAATGCAGCCTGATGTCTTATCTCTTTATTCAATCTTACAGTATAACAAGTAAAACTTTTGAAAGGAAGTTGCCAGTAGGTAAACTGCTAAACCTAAAGAGATAAACCAAAGCAATAAAGGCATTTTACTGGGTGTAATAAGAACATGCTCATATCAGCTGCCCATGTAGTTCAAACTTCAGGTTAAAATAAAAAAAAAAAAAACAGTTTTAAGCTAAGATGAACTCACCTGGCAGGGCTGTGAAGTGTATTGTCAACAGTCTAGTGTAAAAGCAAGTCATGCTTCATGTTGGCTGTAAAAATAGATAAAACACATGCGAGTGTGGTGAAAGCTTTAATGAACAGAGACTGTTCTGGCTTCGAGTGATTGAGTTGCCTTGTTAAAGTCCTTCTCATTAAAAGCCATGAGCCATAACAAAAATACAAAATTTAGAAGAGGTCAATTAGAACTCCAAGGTACATTCAAGGCAAATAAAGAAATAAATAAAACAAGTTTACATCACGGTGCATGTTCTCTGATGATATGACTCTCTGAGGACTCCTCTTTTCTGAAATGTGGCAGGGCAGGGTTTGATGCAGGCTGGTAGAGCCCTGAACAAATCCCACTTTTTAAGCCACCTTGTAGAGATAAGAAAAGAAGAAACATTTGCTACTCTTCAAACAGAATCCTAAAGACTCAGTTTCCTCACTACGCAGGTACAGTAACAGTTGGAGGTTCATTTTGCACCTCATGAGAACAATGTCATTGTGATTTTAAAATTTACTCTTATTTTGAAATTTCAGTTACTGCTAAAACCTAATGCCCAGGTAATTATTGTGGCTTTTTCCGAGATAAATCATATCATCCCATGACTGGTTAGACCAGAGGTCCCCAACCCATGGGCCGCAAACCAGTACGGGTCTGTGGGTTATTTGGTACAAGGCTACACTGAAAGAATAAATAACTTACATTATTATTACATTATTATTATATATTATTATAGCTTTTCTTGGTAATGTAATATTTAGTCATCTTTTGTGATCCCTTTCTTTTTCCCCAGTTGTGTCCCCGTGTCTGTCTGGTCTCTGTGTTTCCTGTCTCCATGGTAGTCCGATTTCCCTCTTGGAATCCCATTCTGCTGCAAAACTGATTGGGCAGAGCTTCTCACTACAAAGAAATGTGATATTCTTCAATGGCCAAGTGAGTCAGCGGATCTAAATCCAGTAGAATATGCTTTTCAATTACTGGAGAAAAAACTGAATGTCCAGAGACTCACAAACAACCAGCAACTGAAGGCGGCTCCAGTAAAAGCCTGGCACAGCATTTCAAAGGAGGAACCACAGCATTTGATGATATAGTATCTATGGGCTCTAGACTGCAAATTTCATCCAAGCATTAAAATCAGTCTTTATATTCTAAATGATTTTAGCTTGTCCAATGACTTTTCAGCCTTTAAATGCAGGACTATGTATGTAATTTCTAAATACTTAATATAACATTTTAGTTCAAGCCTGTGAATAAAAGCTGAAATTCTGTACTTCAATCACACCTTGGTTTTAAATCTGGTAGTGCACAGAGGTAAAACTACAAAAACATGTCTAAAAATCTGTGGCGCTAGCTGTGCATGCTAGCACCACATGCAAACCGATTGTGAATCTCTGGAAAAACAACAAACATGGTATTTCATTTGTATTGCTGTAAATCTCTTGTTTTTTTGCTTAGCTAATTGAGACCTATTGCCTGCAGCTTTGGGAGAGCTCCTGTTGGCAGTCTGACTGATCAGCAGTGCAACATTCTGTGTGGACTGTTTATAAGCAGGGGAAAGGGTGGTACTGGTCCAGGATTCATGCTAAATTAAGCAGCAAGCATCTGCCCCATTCAGATGTTATAACTTTAGTTCATTCGCTCCCTAACTGCAGCATGGAGCCCTGGCTGAACGAGCTTACACTCAATCACTGTTCGTGTGAATCCAACTGCGTGCTAAGTTGCAACTGTGGGATATATTGTAATGAATTGCTTTGCGAAACTGACATAATAAAATCATTACTCACAAATGTTTTTGTCCTATGGAAGCAATAAAACAGATGAACTCACTGAATCACATTGTCTTACACTGGATGGTTGGAAATCATGAGGTAAGAAGAGGTGTAATTTCCAACCCTACTGTTTTAAATTGAACCAGTTAGCATTCAGCATTACCCTTTGTTTCCACTTGAAGAGGGCCTGGACCAGCTTTATGTAATTTGCCCTTCTCCGAGACTATTGTTAAGGGAGTAATGGATCAATTTCAGGGCCAGGAGGAGTAGGGAATATAACATACAGCTCAAAGTAACAGCTTGAGATCAGTGTAAAGAAAAAAGCTGTAAAAAAGGGGGGAAAAGAGAGACAACATGCTAAATCACATCTTCCAGAGACGCATCCCTGATTAACAGCTGTGAAAGAGTCTGACATGACGCAGTTTGTCTGTTTGGGAGCTGACAGTTTAGACTGAGGTCTAATTTTAGTGGTTTTTGGATCAAAAACACTGAGTCTTCTTTTGCTGGTTATGTGAAAATTCACAAAGCACTGAGTGACAAGTGAAATCACAAAGAAAGATGTGGCTGTTGCTCTAAGAATAAAACTGACAACAGATTTCAGATTTGTGGCATTAAGAAGTTAATTGAGGTCAGGAAGCCAGGTTGAAATATTACTCTTCTTCATCATTTATTACTTATTTTTTTACTTGCACACGACCACGTGAGTTTTTCATTTCTTTACTCATCTGTCTGTATTTATATACATCATTAAAAAAAAAAAGATTCACAAAAAGATTTCTTAGAAAACAAGAACTGAACATAACATTAGCTCATGACGGATACAAAGTCAATCTCAAATGTATTAAAGCTACGGTAGCTGATCTTTATGCTTTTCTGCATGTGAAAAGGCAGCAGGTTCATGTCTGAGTCAACAACTGCCTCCTGTGCTGGTGGCCAACAGCATCCTGCTGAAAAAGATGCCCCTGCAGCCTGACCGAAGTCACAAGAATATGATCGCGTTGGTCTTAACCACCATTATGATGACATATCCTACTGACATCCTGCACAGCCAAGAGTAGAAAAACGGCCTAGAAGTGAGCTTTTGGAGCAGTCTGAAGTGCGAGCAGGTGGCTCACTTGTGCTTACACTGACTTCATTATCGTAGCAATAGTAGTATAAAAGAAAATAACAACAATTGTAGTAAAATCATTTTATGCTTTACTGTTTACTGAACACCACCTCTTTTAATGAAAGAAGGTAAATAATAATAATCACCTACATTTCATTTTAACTGTGAATTTTCACACCACACCTCTTTAGTTTTTCCCACACCTCCGACAAACCGTCTCTCCAGCTGTGCTTAGAAAGAACAATACATCACTGCCGAGCGTACACAGAGGCGCACATTAGGATTAATCATGCTCTTTTATTACAGAATTACTCATGCTAAGCTCCATCAACTTCTCTTGTACTTGCTCATCAGTGTGTCGTAAAAATATTAAGATGAAGATGATGGCTCAGACCACGTAGCCGTCGAACCTTTTCCTAGTTTGGCTTTTTGGCACGCAGTCAGACTGGGTGACAGTTAAGCAATAACAAGCTATAAGTTAGAGCGGCTACTTCACTGGCTGGCATCTGATTCTTTAAAAGAATGTAGGTGATTAAAAAACCAGAGGAGGGATTGAAACTGGGGTTTTAAATGTTTCCACGCAGACGTCACAGACACTTAATTTCACAGCCAATAAGATTTGTAGGAGATGACATCACTCTGCGTTAAAGGTTTAGCATCTAAAATTTCTTTTGTTTGTCAGAGACACATTTGCTTTGCATTTCTTCATCGATCGCTCTTAACACAAACATAGCCTGCTTCTCTCCACGTGAAGAGCTTTCTCCCCGCACTTCAGAGGCGCAGCCACAACAGTGAACGCGGTCTGCGCAGTGTGAAATCATCTTTAGGGCTGGTTCAAACGGGATACTCAGCTGAGGTGAAGCAGACGTGAGGCATAATGGACGGCTCTTCTGAGAGACACGGCAAGTGATAGGAGCACAAACACCAGCTGTGGCACAGCATGGACTGTAAGTGAGTTCTGCTGTTTTCCCTCTAATATTATTCATCTTCACACATTGTCAGCTACAGTGGAAAAAAACTGTGATTCATCCAAAGGGAAAGGGTGAGGCAAACAATTTATTTATATCAAAATGACATCGTTAAAGTTCCCCATTTAAAACAAGTTTCCATTTTTTCATGTATAAAAAAATATTGCTGAAACATCTCTCTACATAAGCATTGAGGTCCTTTGTATTGGCACTCGCAGCTGAATTCATGTGCATCAGTTATACTAGAAATTAGAGTCCTTGGAGACGGACAGCCATCAGTGAAGCACTAATCAGGGTTTTATGTGGGATGGTGGGAGCCACCTCTCACTAAAAGGCACATAACATCCTGATGAGAGTTTGGAAAAAGGTAGCTGATTGACTCAGACCGTGAGAAGCAAAGACCCCCGGTCAGATTATACTAAGATTAGAGTATTTCTTTGGCTGTGTGGGGAGAACACCGGGCAATGAGCATCACCCCAGTAACACCATCCCATCCCATCCCACCAGATAGCAGCTCTTCACACAGTACATTATTTCGCCCGGCCCAAAACAGGCATTTGGTGGCTGACTAAACTTGTAAGCAATGATTTGCCCAGTTAGAAACATTTCATGTCCATCTAATAAAGAAAGAAAATGTTGAATATTCTTAAATAAATGATACTTTCAATGTTGATGGTCTTCCTCTGGCTCTGGCTAAAATCTCTTAAGGAGATATCAAAAGTTTCCTTATTTAGAAAAAAAACCGTGAGAGCAGACAATAGTGCTGCAATCTTGTTTTTAAGACTTAACATTGTGTGGCAGGACTCTTTGAGCGGGGCTAAACATCCATTGCTGAGGCTCGAGCCCAGAAATGTCTGAAAGGCAGCAAAACCAAAATAACATAAGCAGATAAGTACACGCCCACTCACTTCTGGTGGGTCATATGCAACGATTTAGAGCAGTTACATTTGTATGAGTCTTTTAACAGCATTCTGTTGAAAGTTGGATTCATTTAAAATTACTGCATGCCAAACACAATTTTATAAAACTGACCAATTCCCTTTGAGTGTTACTGTATCTTCATAAACTACTTTTATTTTGGCTATTCATGGACAGCTCTGTTGAAAACTGCTCTGACCACTTGCACTTTGCAGAGAGCAAACATCAACCTCTCAAACTGATAGGAGATCATCGGTGGTCATTAGGACTCAGTCTCTGGCTATCACCCAGCAATTCTCCGGACTTTTCACTTTCAGAGGCACTGACATCCCAGGCTACTCTTCACATCCACAAAATAGAAAACAAGTGGTAGTTTTGCTTGTTTGAAGCACAGGAGGACAGCCAACAGACATCGGGAATAAGTGGGACAAAGGGACACACTGGATTAAAAATAGCATCCACCCTGAAAGCAGTTCTGTCCCAAAACATTTTAACTGAACTATTTGTAGCAAATAATGAGAAAAATAATTATATTTCCAGTAGTGATAAAGAAAATCACAGATAGATAATCCAAGATTATCCAAGAAAGCTGAAAAACCACTGAAATGGAAGTCAGAGATCACAGGGGAGTGTGCCACCTGCACCTGTAACAGTGGTGCAGCGGCTCATCTTGAAAAGGCTGAGTTATTCTGTCAGATCCTGTGTATCATCATTCACCAGTCGCGTCTTCCCAGTCATCTCTATCTCAATCTCATTTTCACAAGTCAAAAATAGCAAAGAAGTCACAGTGAAGAGTTTCCTTCAGATTGAAATCAACAAACAGCGCCCAGGAAACTGTATTCCGAGCGGATGATCCCAAAGGGAATATAAAGTAACCACGTAAATGTGTTTTCCTGCACACTTTGCATTATTACATTTATAATATCGTTCTCTCTGGCATGAAATAAGATGATTACTGGCTGTATCTTATGTCTGCTGGTGTTGCAAATCACATTAGCTAAAGTACATTGCCCAAGTAGGCATGATAAATAAAAAAGGAAAATGACAGCATGCAGGCAGTGTTTACAGCTCGAGATGATGATGGCAAATGGTTCTGAATTAGATCAAACTTGTAGAATGCCACTTTAACGCAAAGGTGATGCTTATCTCATATAACAGGGGTTTACCACTTACTTTGACATCTACTTTTGCTGTCGCTAACATGCCTGTGACAGCAGGTGTCTTACGAGTACTATAAAAAGCATTTGGCAGGCACTTGGGCAGTTATGTGAACTGCTGGCTGGTGGTCTGCAGAACTAAGCTGCCTGCTGTCTCCCTTCACATTGTCTGGTTGTCAGTCACTAAACCTGGGATGCAGCTCATGTTTCATTTAGCCATTGTATGGACACCGAATGTAGGAGAACAAAGGAGCCTACAGTATGTCTGATATTTCAGTCTCTTTAAAGAAGGCCCTTGTATGCCTGAGCAAAATAGTAAATTAGGTCAAATAAACTCTTTTATTTTTAGTTGACTTCAGTAATTGATCACACTAAGCAAACTTATTACCATTATTAGGACGTAAATGCAGAAAGCATTTTCAGGCCTACAAAAGGTGAATATTTTACACTAAGAGACAGACTGAGGGCTCAGTCTTTTTTTGTTGCTATTTTTTACATACTTTCAGTTATGAGTACACTTGGAAATTTATCAGAAAACACTGACAACTGTTGTTGTTCTTCTTGTTTGACAGAATACTGTCAATTAATCTGGGAGCAAAGATCATTTTTGTGTTTTGACTTGTAGCGACAGTGGCAAACATGATGTTTCAGCCCAGTGGTCTTGCATGATGATTCTGACACAGGATTTGCGAGATGAATCTGGGCCTTCAGCTGATCCATCTATTGTTTATAGAAACCTCATCAGAAATGGTCACAGTGCAAGGTTGGCTGTCAAGAAGCCATTCTTGAAGAAGGGGAATAGAGAGAAAAGGTGCTGTGTCAGAATGAAATATCACAGCAACTGGCTGAGAATTTCAGCAATTCGCCATTGGAACTGATCGCTAGCACCACAATTAGCAATAAGTGGGTGCAGCAATTAGCACGAGCAACTGGTCCTCTGATCCTCTGACTGTGAATTTTCTCAGGCTAGAGCTTTGTGAGTGTGAATGTGACTGCGTGAATAAGCCTTGTAGTAGAAAGCAGCTTTAATCGAAAGGCACTATTTAAGTCATGGAATAGTCTCCCCAGCGTCCGGACCTCAATATTATAAAGCAGTGACAAATCTTGACATCTTGACAGAGAACAGAACAAAAGGCAGCCAACATCCAAAGAAGAGCTTTGAATGTCCTGCAAGAAGCCTGGTGAAAATATTCCTTATGACTAGTTACACTCCCTCTAAGGACGAGCCCAGCTTTGGGAGAAAGCTCATTTCTGCTGCCTGTATCCATGATCGTGTTATTTCGCCTTCAAAATCACTAACAAAAATAGGCCTAGCAAAAAATGTCGCTCCATTCCAGTAACAGTTATGGCTTTTTTTTTTGCACAATGATGTCAGGGCTGCAGCTCCATCTGGTGACACATGGCTACATAACATTTAACAATTTAGTGGCAACCGACGTCAATTAAAATTTTAATGATTAGATTCAATTTGAGATTATGTCTGGTACCAACTGTTGAGATGACAGGAGAAGACAGCAATACTGAGACTGATGAACTTTCTTGTCAGTAAGCACTGCTGGTTTTTGCTACTGTTAGCCCCTGTTACTTTACATTAAGCTCCATGTTTTTCAGTCTCATTCCTTGTAAAAGAAGAGTCCCTAAGGGAGTTTTACAGTACATGCCGAGAATTCTGAGAAGGGCGGTTGAGTGGTCAACTCTGCTGCCCCACAACAGAAGAGGTTTCCTGGTTTGAACCCTTTCCATACAGTTCCAGGCACAGACTGTAAACACTGGTAAAAGAGTACGCACATAAAGCCTGAGCTGAGGTACTGGAAGAATATCATGAGAAAAAAAGGTCAGACAAATACAAGTTTATCTGTTTCTGAGATAAAAATTCAACCAGTTTTTCTTGTAATTAAAAAACAAACTTGAAAAGGAAAGAGATCATCTTTTTAAAACCCATTGCAGTGGTAACCAAGCAGAAGTGCTTACATAATCTTTCCACATTAGCGTCTTAATGGACTATCTACCACAATTCATTTTCCGTCCCATTTACCTTTCTGCAAACTTTACAGTCCTCACAGTTACATCATCACCTCAATACTACTGCTAGCCTTTAACAGAATGAGCAGCAAACAAATGATGAAGGGATCAAACAGACTCAGAGCACACAGACTGAAGGTTTTACCAAAACAATTTAAATCAGTTTATCCAAAGAACACTATGCAGCATAACACTTTGCTCATACAGTTAATCTGCACTGTTTTTGGTATACAGTACAGCGCTTAACAGACAAAGGATTTTTAAATTTGTACTAAAAGCGTGAATCTTTTAGCCATTTCTTTATTCCTTTTATCCATCTTCCACATCATGTCTTGGCCATAAGCTTTTCAATTCTGCAAAGCTCTGTGCACACAAGAACAACAACCACAAGCAGCAGAGGATGCCACCTCCTGCTTTATTAGAAATTGTTTAGCATTTCATCACGGGACAATCTTCAGAGTTGGAGTGTACTTCTTCTTAGCAGGCTGACAAGTGCACAAGGTCAGAAAGAGGAGAAGAAAAGGAAGATGAAAAAGAGGAGTGATGAAAAGAGGAAATGCAGAAAGGAAGCAGCAGAAGCAGCATCCCGGCCGCCTGCAAGGCTTGCTATGGTTCCATTCTCCTCTCCGTGGGCTCACACTGCTGGTTTTGCCTGATAGGACAATTTGCCACTTCATTACTAATTGATAATCACCAGAGAGTAATGCTCATTAGTCCAAGTGCTGAATAGTACAGCTAGCATGCTGACATTTTCTGCCTTTTCATAATGACTCTGTTGAAGCTGGCAAATTCATCTCCTCTTAACACTCTGTAAAAACAGGCACTGTGGAGAACAGATGAAGGTAAAGATATGAAGGGCTTAAACTTTACAGCACCAGCTGGCTTTCATTTTTATGTGCAAATCTCTAATGAATTATTCATTGAGATCAACACTTGTTGTAAGAGGATTGTTGGAGCAGTGCATTCTTTGAATCATTTGCATAGCACTGAACCTGCTAACAAACTACGTCTTCATTTTGAAGCACTTCCTTTTCAGTTGCTTCAACAAACTTAGTCATACTTTTCACTCAGTGATGCAAAATTCTAATATGGCCAGTAGCTGATGCTGATTATTTATTTCCCACTTTTGGTCGGGGATACAAATAAATATTTATTATAAAAAATAACTTCCCTCCTTTCAGCGGGTTCATTACACTTTAACATGGTGCAGCATCTACAGCGATGAGAGAGGACTGAATGCAAAGGTGAAGCTTTTCTTGGGTATGTTAGGAAGGTTTTGGCATTCCTCTGGAAGAGCTGGAAGTGGTGGGTGAGAGAGGGAAGTCTAGATATCTCTGGTTAGACTGCTGCCTATGTTAGACTGCTGCCTATGCTGTCCAGACCTGGATAAGTGGTAGAAAATGTATGGAGAAATGGGTGAGTGCAAGACTGATGTGACAAAACAGATAAATATCATCAACTATCATTGGTAAATGCATTTTCATTTGAATATACTGTATCAGTTAACAGGTCCAGTATAGGTTAATAATGATATCTGGCATCTCTAGAAAATGCTGCCAAACTTCAAAATGTAAAAGTTTTGTTAGAGTAGTGGGGATGTTACATCATGAATCTTCACTAAATTTGAGATTCACTTTAGGCAGCAAGCAGATGATCCTTGTCAAAATGAGAAAGCTTGCTGTGTTGTTTCCAGTGAGGGCTGATGAAAACTGCTGGGGATGGGTAAAAGCAAAAGAGAAAACAACTACTGCGTCTGGTCACTGACCTGCCACAGGGTGGATGACCTTTTGTGATAGGAGTTGGTGGAAGGGAGGAAAACAACACACAACAGTCACACTTACTGTGACTGGTCAAACAAAGGTTAAAAAGACTTTCCTAAACAAAACAAGTCCTACAGAAACAAAACCCAAATATGATTGCAAAGAAGCTGCGGAAAGGTTAAGCTAGCACAGTAGATCATCAACATCAACAGGCCAGAGAAGACAGTCACAGGGAATCGCAAAAGTCTGCAAATTTGTTACGGCCACATTACAAGAAAGTTCAAATTGAGCTCTTTGGCCACAATCACCAAGCCGTTTGTTTGAAGAATACAGGAGCAGCATCAAAACCAAAGCCAGTTAACAGTGAAGCAAAAAAATATTCTGTTTTGGTGTTGTGTGTTAGCCAGCGCTACAGATATAACAAAAAATAGAGCGGAGAATGGGTTTTCCTGAGAATCAGCAAATTCAGAATCAGCAGACTATATGCAGGACTCTGTTATGACCCCCTGACTTGACCGTCACCGATCTGCACAGAAATCTAAACGGCCTGGAGATATCGCTTTGCATATCACAAATACTTCTTTAACAATGATCTAATATCCTCATTTCCAGGTCCATATTTATTCTGGGTCTCCCCTATGGACTAAATAAGGCATTCATTTATACTGGCACTTTATGCAGCCTCCCAATTCATTCACAGCCTGAAACAAGTTGGTTTAGCTTCCGTCTCCTCAAGGCCCCCAATCTCTCCCAGCAAAGGCCATTGGTCACCTTTAAATGGGACCAGAGATGAAGTGTAACCATGTTAAACATAATTTCCTCCAATCTCCCGAAGCCAAAAATCGAACCCAGAGAGGACAACACCATGATCCCCATCAGCACACGTTACAGCACCATGTCTATGATAGTACTCTTGTGAACTGCTTATTGTGCAAAATAATGGTAGATTTAGTCTCTGAATCACAGGAGTATATTGTACAGATAAAATGTCTGAAGGTCACAACCATTAGGAGACTTAATAACAAAGAAAATAAAATTGGGACGTATTTCAAATGAACTGGAAGCCAGTGAAGGGAGGTGAAAAATGGAGCGATCTGCTCTTGCTTACTTGTTAAAAATCAAAAAGTGGCTGTAGGCGAGCAACAAAGGTTTCCTTAAGTCCACTAAGAAGCACGGTGCAGTAAATGAGACGAGAGTTTATAAAAACACAAACTACCATTCAAAAGTTGCATTCAGACAAACGAGGCTTAATTTTGGAGAGGCGACTCAACTGGAAATCAAGTTTTAGAGTGCGATTCATTTTCACACCTAAATTTGTGATAATGGATTTGTCATATGGGAGCAGTTAGTCCCATAAACATCTGCAGCAGAGATAAAATTTACAATGTTCCTGAAATAGACTTCATGTACTCAAAACCTGAACCAACATAACACAGCTGAGCTAACTGCAACCACCCAGTTTGCCCTCAATTAGCAAAAGTAGCCAATCAGGCTCTGAGTTAGGGGTCCGTGACCAATCAGTTGTGTGCACTTGTTTCTCCCATTTGGTGGAGTCATGCTCTAATGCACTTTACAACACCTCTGGGCTCCTCGTGCTCTTCTGGCAGCCAGCACTCTGCCAGCTGGAATAATATTGTGTAATTGTTATTGACATATTGTAACAGGGAAATGAAAAGCAAGAAAGTGTGCTCCACTTTCTCTGTAAAATTAACAGCTTGTGACACGCTGGTGGCCTCCATGAAGAGTCAAGCTGACAGCTGAAGTCAGGGGGGTTACTTTTCAGCTCCACAGAGCACGACTTATAAATGGTCACAGATGTTAACAAATGCAATGCTGCTCTCTATTGCTAATTAATAATAGGTTGTGCAAATCACATTTTTACCTACAGCGTTGAACAAGAAATCATTTAATCCCCAAAACACAAAGATATTAGACAATCGACAACAGCTTCATGAAAACTTACATACTTGTTGTGTGTTAATGAGAAGTTGAAATTGAAAAAATTGTTTAAATCACCATCCTTCCTCATTCTGATGCTTGGTTTGAACTTAGAAGGTCACCTTGAAATGTCTACATAAGCATACCAAGGTGCTGCCATGTGATTGGTTGATTCCATATTTGTGCTGAGTGTATATTATTATGCTTGAGATGAGAACCACAATAATGGTTATTTGATGCACTGACCAACAGTGTTTACAACTGCATGCCTATTATGTTTCTTTCATAGTGAATTTGATACTGTGAGCCCTGAAATACTACTTTATTCGTGCTGTATGCTCTCCTCATTTTCTATTGGTGGCATCGGGCATCTGAAAACAAATTTGGATTCTCTTTTGCATTTTTATGAGAAATGTCTTACCCTAAAAAACACAGGTCTCCAAAAGGTTGGTAAAAAAAATTAGGCTGAACTTCTTTCATAAGCTCCATCTGATAATCCATGGACTTTTTTGCCACCTACTTTAATAATTTAAATAAATGCATGCACTTCATTTAAAATGTATAGCTGTACTGAAAATGTATTTGCATTACCTTTCATCACTCCCATGTCCAGGGTCTTGCCCAGCTGCTCCAGCAGATCTGCTCTGGCAGCGTTCTTCTTGTGCTTTTTGCCATCATAATGTTGCTGAGCCATGCCAGGGTTGTTGAACCAGGCGTTGCATAGCTGGCAGTAGCGGTCTGAGTCACGGCGCTGTCGCGGTGAGGTCATAGGAGATGTTTCTGGGGAGGTCTTTACAGGACTAGGAGATGCCTCTGAAGGTAAAACAACAACAAAACAATGAGACAGATGTATCTTGGTGATCTGTAAGCAAAGCAAATCTGCTAAGACAGCACTACGTTAACCATTATTTATAAAAAAGAAAAAAAAAACGTTACAATGAGTTACTTCATTCACACGTGTTTGTCCTGACCACAGTAAGGGACCTGACACACACATGAAGAGCCCAACCAATTTATCGGTGGCTTTTGACATTATGGGCCGCTTTTATCAGCTAATACTAAATCAGCTGGTATTGGCATTCTTCTGTCCTGTCTCTCTCTCCTCATCCCCAACGGGTCGTGGCAGATGACTGCCCCTCCCTGAGTCTGGTTCTGCCAGAGGTTTCTTCCTGTTGAAAGGGAGTTTTTCCTTCCCACTGTTGCCAAGTGCTTGCTGATAGGGGGGCGTTTTGACTGTTGAGTTTTCTCTAATTGTAGGGTCTTTACCTTACAATGTGAGGTGACTGTTTGTTGTGATTTGGGGCTGTATAAATAAAATTGAATTGAATAGCTATTTGCTGCTCTGTCTGTATCAAAATTTACAATAGGTGGAGCATCCATCTTTTTTCTTCTGCTTCCTTTTCACAGTCACAGAGGGGCTGGAGCCTATTCCAGCTGCCATAGAGTGAGAAGTGGGGTACATCCTGAACAGGTCACCAGTATTACCAGGGTTAACACATAGAGACAGACGACCATTCACACTTTATTTCACAACAATGGACAATTTAGCCCACAGCTTTGCACTGTGGGATGAAACTGGAGTATGTGGGGAAAACCCACCCAAACACAGGAGAGCATGCAAACTCCACACGGAAAGGCCCCGGCCAAGCAACGTTCATAACTGTCTAATGTGTCCTGAATATAATAACAGCTTCCCGTTATTATGAATTTTCTTAACTATAAGAAATGGTTAAACAGACTGGTGCTACAGTGCTTTTGTGCTCTAACAGAGCTCAAAGCCCTCATGGATGCACTGCAGGCAGTTTGGGGGTCTGCATCTTGTGGCAACATGCGGATTTAAGGAGCCAGTGATTGAACCACCCACAGTCTACCTCCTCATCCACAGCCATGTAAGACAGGCTTGATGGCATCTGACTAACTTCATTTCCGTGCTCTCTTTAGGAGATTTTAATGTCACTGATGATTGTGAAGAAGCACACTCTGACCTGCTTGAATTCACTCTGTGACTTTAGGATCATCTAAAACACTACGGTGACATTTTATAGTTTATTAAAGTGGGTCCATTATATTAGGCTTAACTGCCAAACCACAGGTAGCTCATGGGCTAACTGCTAACTTAATTGGGTCACACAGTCAAATTTTCATTTTTGTCACAAATGATAAACATGGATAAGTGAGTAGCATTATATTAGGCATGATATTTTTCTTGCACACTTGTTACACACTGAAGTGGTTGTGGAAGATTTGCAGCAGTACTGGTTCTAATGGCCTGGGGGCAAACGTTTTTAGTACCTTTTTGAAGACACTCATGAAATACGGTGTCTTATTGAACTTTTAGAGCCACAACAGCCTGTCATTGGAACAGTCCCTTACAAAAATCCACTGTGATTTCCTGTGGTTTTTATACAGTAATCATGCAGTAAAACCATGGTTACAGTAACCATGGTAAAACCAGGTCTGTACCTTTTAAAGACCACTGTTGAACCTCTGGCAACAATTTCCAACGTTCCAATGTAACTGTGCAAAATTCAATATTAAAAAACTTGGGAAATGAGGTACTGACTAATTTATATACTCTTATTCAATCAGTTATAATGGGGCAACACTTGTAACTTGCCTTGTCTTACATACCCTCAAAGCTTAATTTCTTTATCTCACACCTGCCTCAGTCAAAGGTAGAACAAGAGCGAGTTTGAGCCGAAACCCTTCCTCATGGTTTTTATCTGAATATATTAACTGCTATCCATCTAGTCAAAGAGCTAAATGAATATATTAACCTAATTTGTTTTGTATTTGGCCAAATATAAACTGTCCCCTGATATTACACCTTAAAATCAAAAAGAAAAGATATGAATATTCCTTTCACTTCTTGGTAATATGAATATACCTTTCTGACCCTAAAGAGGACCAGTAATTTGTTATGTAAACTGAACCTGTACGGATAAAAATTAACTTTTATTAGAGATAGATGACATAGATTGTCATCATACACGACTGCAAATTGCAAAGGACACAAATAACAAGAACAATGTGATCGCTCTGTTACCACATCACAACTATGTCTTATGCTTTTAATATCCAGCTAATTATCTTGTGCCAATGCAGGTCTTTCTGGCTCGCGTTAAACAGTAAACATAATGTATAATTCTTGAAATGTACAAAGCAAATCAATAGGTGGTGATTTTATAGCCAAGAAAGTCACATTTTTGCAAAAAGACAAACGTGAGAAAATGTAAACACTGTGGAGGAAAAACACTGCCCCAGAATAAAATTACTTTTATATAAGAAAAAATAAATTTTTAGCAACAATTTGGAAAAAAATACAGACTGCAGAATTCTAACTACGTATTAACAGCATCTAAAAGCGCAAATTGGCTTTTTAAAGCAAAGATTTGTAGCCGGCAGACAGAGCACGATGTGAGGGCTTTAATGAGCACCGATCAGCAGCAATGTAACTGTGTCCGTGCTAGCGAAGCCCTCTGAATAACAAGCTGTTATCTCAATTAAATGCCTAAAGAGGAAAACCTAAATTCTACTTGGCAAATGGAAGAAAGAGCCAGCTCTTCTTGGGGCTGCCCACTTGTGCCTTCATGCATGGATGACGGCATTAACCCCGAACGAGCACCGCGCTGCACCGAGCGCTACCCGACACGAAATGGCACTATCAACTTAATCAGTTTTAACACTCCAGTGCACAGCTCACCCTAAGTCAACATTTACTGTTGTCCCATTACGTTCCATTACACCAGTCAACATTTCAAAATGGCAAAGTCCAGTGAAAAACATGGAGGGAGAGCGACTGTGTGGAGCCTGAACTGTCAGGACTCTGCTGCCCGCTGAGCACAGCCGGCCCTCGCTGGGGTGAAGCCACAGGCAGAGCGCCGTTTACATCTGCATTATGCTTTACATTCAGCACTTGGCTCAATCTCCTCTCAGCAGAAGGTTGTTATGTAGGATTTAAATATGGGACTTATACAGTTATAGGGTGACCCTTCTATAATAGACCAGTGTAAACTGTCAGACTCAATTTAATCCCTGCAGCTGCTTTTGCAGGCAGGTCAGAGGTCAGCAGCATAACAGCAGCCCTGGAGCTGAAGGGAAATTAGTGCCTTGCTCAAAGGGAAGGGTGGGGGGTTGCATTTCAGCAACTGAAATCTAAAGGCTCAGCTAGAAAATCTTTAGGCAAACTAATGAAGCCTCGGATTAAAGGAGAAAATACAGCTCTAAAGTATATAAAGAACTAAAAGTGTAATGCACCATCAAAGCTATTGAGCTCCCACTGACAGATGAGACCTAAACTAAAAGTACAGCTCCTGGTATCATAACATTCAGGCAATTACTTGGCAAACCAGAGACTGTGATGACAGAATGAAAGGATTCAGAGAAAACTCAAAAAAGGGGAACTGTTTACTGTTTCTTGAGACAACAAAGAAGTGAGAGAACAGAAAGGAGGTAATTATTTCTTCCAATACAGTTCTACACGCCAAACTGCATTTCAAGTTACACTATTGTTTTAAAAAGGAGAGTGACTAACATCTCAAAGAGAAACAGTGCTTTTTAAACTTAACTCAGCAGTTTTGGTAAACTTGATAATTATCATCACAATGCTGTCAGGCGCTCTCAATTTGATTTATCATTTAAACTGAAAGCAAAGGACACCAACAAGATGATAAAGATCATTTTCTGAAGGTTATCAATTAATGATTTTCAGTTCTAACCATTAAGCTCATGGAAGGTCTTTCTGTGGTTTCTCTCTGATGACTGAACATGCCAACAGTTTCTTATATGTGAAGGTCCTTATATGTGAAGGTCATTTTCTAATGAAAAGGTTGGTGGGTTGATCCCTGGCTCCTCTGGTCTACATGCAGAAGTGTCCTTGTAAAAGATACTAAATCACAAATTGCTCCTGATGCAGGTGTGTGTGTGTGTGTGTGTGTGTGTGAGAGAGAGAGAGAGAGTGTGTGTAAGGGAATGATAGTAAGAAAGCACTTAAAAGGATATAATAAAATGCTGTGTGAGTGTGTGTGTATGTGTGGTTCGGTGGCTGAGTGAAGCTTGTAGTTAAAAGCACTTTGAGTGCTCAGTTAGAATAGAAAACTAATCTATGGCACAGTCTATTTAGCATATGTTATTATTATTATTATTATTATTGTTATTAATTGTTGCTGGTTTTGTAAACCATCTTGAGCATAAGCATAAGAAAGCAAATTGCAATGCATAAATCCCATGTAGAACTATGTAGCTGTTACATTGTTTCCATTGTGTCCTGATTATATTTCACAATTTATTCAAAAGTGTCAATACAAAGACATCAGTAGCCTGCATCTACATCACATAGTAAAGATACCAGAGCTTATGAAAGACTGTATACAAAAGACAGACAAAGCCACAATTACATAAAATTGTTTTTTAGACTCAGAATTTTGAAAAGTCACAATGTAAGCATTTTTTCCGCCTGCCGTATTGTTTTTTAATGTATAGATGAGAAGGTATGGTGCAAAGTTATCTACTACTGCTAGCTTGATTCGCCAGCTACAGCCATAAACTGGTGCAACATACAGTACAGATGCATATATGCAGACTAATTAAATGCTAAAATTGTCCTTGTCAAAACTGAAGCACGAAAGAGTACATATCTGTATTACCTGTCAGATAAGTCCATTAAAAATACCACAGAGGTCCCAGTTCATTGACTTGCCTGTCAATCAAAGCTGCCACCCCTCAAACTTAATTGCTGGTATCCCAATGGAGGAGTTATAAGCTGTTATGAAGAGCAAAACTACGGGATTTAACCCGACTTGATCTGGAGCCACTCTCAGACTAAACATTTTGACTTGATAAACATACTCTAATGCAAAAGTAGCCATGTGTGCAAACTGGTTTAAATATTCAGACAGCATAATAATAAAAGCAACAAAGATGCAATGAACTGGTGTGAATGTCCAAAGTAAGTATGTGTGGCCACTCTTCACACCCACCACCACATGCTAGTAAAAATGAGAGCCAAATAACGTTTATTACTAATAGCTTTAGTCCAGGCAGAATCTCACACCATTTACAGTGCTTTTGTCGACCCACAGTTGATCTCATCTGCAAGCTGCTTTTCAACCCACACCTGCGCCACCTCCCGCTTTCATGCTGGCTCTGACTGACGCCTCTGGCTTTCCATGTACAGTATGCACGTGGAAGGGCTGAGAAGTATGCTCCCAGCACAGAGCCACACCATCAGATATAAATGACTGCAGATAGAAATGTCAGCCTTCCTTTGACTGTAGTGGTCCTGACAGATTTAAGGTAAGCTGCTCTTAGATTTCTGTTAGTCTCTGTTGTGAATAAAACTCTGTACATTATTAGATGATTGATCTCATGTGAAAAATTCCCCCCAAAAAGAGACACACAGGCAAATTATTTTCTGCAAATAGTCAGGAATTAGAGGGGCATGATTACATGGCCTAAGCAAAGAGCATTTATCACCATTAGTGCAGCTTCTCCATATAGTATCCTCCTCCAGCAAAGCATAATCACGCTCTGATTTAATATTCTTTCTAGTGTGTTTTATGACAAAGTGTCCAGGCCATTTGTCTAGCAGCCCACCAGTTTTACCTAAAGTCTTTACTTTCCATATGCGTCTGCAGACTCCTCACTCATAACAGGCTGTGTTAATGCAGAATGGGTCTTTGGCATCATAGATAACCCAGCAGGCACATAAAGGACTGAAATCCTTTCCTCCCATTTAGAGCATCATTAGAGCCATACTGTTAAACACCCCTCTGTGCTTTGATTGAGGGTTCAGCTCACTTCAGAAGGCAGGGTTCATCACCATCACCAAGAGACAGATGGCATCGGCTTGATGTGGCACCTGCTGTGTAAAGGACACTTTAAACTCCATGAAAAGGTCCCTGTTTCTCTATATTATAGGTTTTGACATCAGCTGGATAAAAATGGAACTTTTTTTTTTGCAGAGATAAACTCGTGAGCTGACACATTTAGCTAAGCGCAGCGAGCACACTAAAACTGCTATGAGGGAATGCAGCTATTTTTGAAGACCATTTTGACAATGATGTCTGAAAAGAACATTTTTTTAGGAGACAACAGAGTGAATCATCTGAGCTTGATGGTCTTGATTTATAACCATCAAGTCAAAGAGACAGTACACATGCCACATTTCATAGTGGCAGCCTTCTAGATGGTTAGTCAGAGGACACACACACAGAGACAGACACACACACACACACACAGCTTGATAGACCCTCAGCTGTCTGCTGATCAAAAGTGAGTGTGAAGGGTTCTGCCTGAACAAACCCAACTCAGAGAAAGTCAGGATGTTTTATAAAATGTAAATAAAAATATTAATAGCAATGATCTGTACATAAAGTACATAAATCCATATCTTTTTCACAATAGAACAACATGGGGGTGGGGGGGGGGGGGGGGGGCACCAGTCTGCAAAAAACTGCATCGATGTCTTATCATCTACAGTACATAATATCATCAAAAGATTTAGAGAATCTCTGTGCACAAGGTCAAACATCCTCACTGGATACCCTCAGGTGGGACTGTATTAAAAACAGGCACGATTCAGTCATGGAAATCACTGCATGGGCTCAGGAACACTTCCACTTCCACTCTCTGTAAGCACAGCTTGCAGCGTCGTCCACAATTACAGGTTAACGCTCTATCACACAAACCTAAAAGAGACGGGGATGTTGCGCAGTCGTAAACACGGCCCTGTGCCAAAACGAGCTTTTTTTCTTAAAACACTGCATTTCTCCGCACCTTAAACATCTACTGTATGCTCCCTTGTAGAATAAAATACGGATTTACGAGATTTGCAGATCATTGCATTGTGCTTTGGTTTGCACTTTAGACAGCATTCCCAACATTTTCTGAATTGGCTTTTCAGGCTGAGAAAAAAGAGCATAGATTGAAGCAATCTGGCATGCAGGCTTACAGCATCTGCAGCAGCATTTTCAATTTCAGCTGACAACATGTATAGTGTTTATAATTGCAGTTTTAATGTTAAATATACTGTCCTTAAAAGTTTCAATGTGGGTATTTTACACAAATAGCAGGAACATTAGGCGGGATGTGGCAGAGCTTTGCAGGGGTCCAGTTCTGCAACCAAAGAACTCAGCTGTCAAATACAGTTACAGCATCTCTCTGTCTGTGTCGGCTCTGATTCAAGACACGACACGAGCCAGTGAAAATCATATAGGCAGCTAAAGCTAGCTTTGTAAACAAGTATGGAGGGTCATCTGGGGAGCACAACAGCTGAGAACAAATAGAGGCAAACTCTGCTGATCTCACCAAATCATTAGATTCCACCCTCTCCCCACCACAAATATGCCTGCCACTTTATTAGGTGCAAATATCTAACTAGTGAATCACATGGCAGGAACTCAGTGCCTTTAGGCATGTCGATATGCTCAGGAAGATCTGATGTCATGCATAAGAATGGAGAAAGAAGGTGAATTGAGTGATTTTGAATGTGGCACAGTTGTTGTGAGGTCTTTCTGTGTGAAATTTGCACATCTTCACATGCTCTGACTTCCTCCCACAGCCCAGATTCAGTGTGGATGTGAGAA
>VOQJ01018273.1:0-10045 GCA_015052665.1 Apistogramma diplotaenia | reverse complement strand
AGAGGCTAGTTTGTAAAACAGGTTTGATTTGTGTGGAACAGGTTTGATTTGTGTGGAACAGGTTTGATTTGTGTGTGACGTATTGGCAGGAAATTAACTCCATAGTGAATTGAGTGATTTTGAATGTGGCACAGTTGTTGTGAGGTCTTTCTGTGTGAAATTTGCACATCTTCACATGCTCTGACTTCCTCCCACAGCCCAGATTCAGTGTGGATGTGAGAATGTGTGTCTCTATCTGTGGGCTGGTGACCTCTCGCCTTGGATAGACTCCAGCACCCTGCCGCCTTCAATTAGATAAGCTTTAAAGAAATTGAATAGATGTTTTGATGGATTTGATTAACCACACAATGAGAGAAAACAGCAGCCAAAAGGCATAAAAAACCTCCTCTGGTGCTGATTTAAGCATCAGTGAGATTGTGTTCCTTCTCCCAACTTGTCACGTTTAAAGGACCCAGTGAACTTTAACCCCAGATAAGCACAAGCATCGTGACCTCCATCGACGGAACTCAGACGTTGCTGTGGACACCAGAAGCTTCTGACAAAAAGGCATTTTCTCACTCATCATCTCAGGAGATGATGAACACGTGGCTTTCATGTTTGTTGGCAGCAATGAGTCACATTCACATCACCCAATTAGTCTCACGCACACAACTCAGGCTGCATTATAAACAGCAGTTTAACATAAACAGCCCTTTTTGTACGTTAATCCAAACACAATTTACACATCAGCATTTGTTTAGGATTTTTTTCTAACATAGGAGGAGCTTTTACTGTACTATTTGATGCTGCCTGTGCCAGCTGCCAGTTTATAACAGGTTCAGATTTATGTATGCAGCTGTTTGCTTCTTTCATTACTGACCAGTTTAATATGAGAACATGAAGAATCCATTAAAAATTAAATGTACAACATTGCAAAATAAATCCTTCCATCCCTCAAAGTCTGAAAGAAACAAACTACTGTGTCTTCATTGAGCCCGCGGACGCAACAATTTCTTTTCAGCTTAAGTAGAACATGTCATTTCGCCTGTGCAACATCCTCTTGCTGAGTTGTGCTTAAAACCAAATGTTATCCCTTGCATGGCATTTATACGCAGACAAGCAGGGCAATATAGTCCTCTTCTAACGCTGTGAACAGAGTTATAAACCTGAAGAGATTCAGTGTGTGAGACGAGGGGACCAAAGTGCTCCGAATCCATGCACTTATCTCCTACAATGCCGATCCCTGCTGGGCTTTCCTTCACCTCTCCACCCCGCGCCCCTTCTGTCTACAAACCCTGCCGGCATGCACTGCTCCTGAAGCAAAATGTTTTCTCAGAGTTTCCCTTTGTCTTCGAGGAGGAATCTCTGGAAGACCGAGCAGACAGAAGATCTCCGTCCCTGGAATGAATCACCCCGTGGGGCTGAAGTCAAAGCTGAAGCACGCTGCAGACAATTTGTACTTGCTGCTAGAAATGATAAAATTAATAAGTAATAAACATGGGCAATGAAGACTTCAGAGCAGAGCTGCAATTTGTTTGGGTTTAAATGCAATTTAATGCTTGGTTCACGTATTTGGAAAATACAGTAAAAGAGGGCAAAGAAAACTTTTTCTTCTTTTCTGCAGAACATGAACCAAGGACGTCCTTGAAATACAACTAAATATTACTAAAGCCGAAAGCTGGTGATTGAATTAGTTATGAAAAATGTGTATTTATGGGAAAACTTTCAAACTCTCTGCAAGACTCATTCTGTAACCAGACACAAAGAACACAGAACATCCATTAAATAAACAATAGCAGGTTACATTGGCAAACACGACTGCAGCTACTGTGAAATATCTGAAGACAGGGACTAAAGCAGGAGGTCACTGAAGGTCAAATCGTCTTAACTCTGCATTGCAAAAGAATCAGTTCTTTCTCCTACAGTACCAGCAGCTGCAAGCATTTTACTTCTGCCCAACCATGTCTTCAGTAATAATCTCATGAAATCATTATAGTTTTTGTAAACTTGCTTTCATATAGTTCCTCCTAAACACTAAACTTACCTAAGATGAGGATTGCTTATGCTTATAAATATCATCATCATATCTGTCATTTGATCTAAAACCGGATGCCAGAGATATCTGACTTGATTACATGCTTACTAAGATTATATTTTGATAGCTTAAGTATCAGGAAATTTGGAGAGTTCATCATGCTTCTTAAAGTGGTTGATTGTGTTCTATTGATAAAAGATAATATCTTGTATTATCTTATCTTATTGTATTATCACAAACTTCCAAAGCAGGTGACATTCAGGAAAAATGTGGAGCGAGCAGCGGTTACCTGTGTGATAGCACAACTATCATTTCACAGCAGTTTTTAAGACAAGTTGATGGTTATTTAATAAGAAAATGTTTGCATCACAGCTGAGTGGTGGGCAAGTGGAGTCTTCACAGTATTTAGTATTAGCATGCATATACATGCCTACCAAATACTACTAATGTTACATTTTTCAGATCTCATTTTACAAATTTAATCCAAATTTTCACTTCTGTTGACGACGCCTTCCTTCATTATGCTCTCAGAACCATGACAACAATATCCTGAAATGTAAACGTGTAAAATGGTGCAAATGCAAGAAACAGCAGGGAAGCAGAAGGCAATTAAAAAAGTTGGGCTGTAAATGTTACTGCTCTGATTCATGGAGGCTAGCTTAGATCTGAAAAGTCTTCAGCTAATGTGCCCAGTTAAATGTAATGGAAGAGTCACGGCCATTTTACAATATGAACAAGTTGTCAAGCTCCAGATTTTTCTAAATCACTTCTCAGTAAATCAGTGCAGGAGCAAAACATCCCCACATTAAGCAGCAGATGTTAAAGGAAACAACATTCATGCAAGCTTTTGTGCTTACGGCATAAATGATGGGAAACCAGCCATAATGTGGAAATAGCGGCTGAGAAGGAATATGAAAATAAACGCGGCTGTGATTATATAAAAGTACTAATGACAAATCAGCATTGGTTTAGCCTGCCTGAGCTCCAAAATAGAAAGTGAAGTGCAACACGTTGCAACACCAGCAGATCATTCGACGGAAACTGTGCTGTTGAGCAGGAGCTGCTGTATGTGGGTCAGTGGAAATATTCAAATTTAACACAACGGCGCCCGAGTGAAAGGGCGAAGAAGGGTTACTGTTTAGCTCGGAGAAGCTTTGTGTAATATTGTGCCTGCAGGAAAAGCATTAAACATTCATTTCAGCTGTCAGATGAAATTATTGCATCTTCAAAAAGTTTGAAATTGAGAACAATAGCTTACGCAGGGCTTTCCGGCAGTATAATTGGAGATTGATGACAGTGCACTTCTCAAATATTCATCGTGGGTTTTGAATAGGCATTTTGGGCACAGGAAGCTGATGTGCACCATCTGTTCAAAGGTAAAAATAACATCTAGTAAAGTTTATGATGATCTCCGCTGATGCTATAAATTCTCATTACTGTTATTACAGGCTTTTTTTTAACAGCATGTGCTGCATGGACCAATGAGAGCTAGAATTGTTGCAGCTGCACGAGGGCTGACAGCCAGCAGGACAACAGTGCATCCCGAGAGGCAGGTGGATCAACAGAGTCGGCTGATGTGACTTATGCAGAAATCAATAGCTGGGGCCTCTCGGCGGCCTGGATTTATCTTCATGACATTGTGTATTTGTGACTGATCTCGGTGCTTTTACAACAGCGAGGATTTAAATTACATTTCCACAGGATAAATCTACCTCAGTCCAAATCAAACATTTCTTTTATTTCCGCTGGAATGTGAGCTGTTCGGGAAGAACAAACTCAGCTTTTTATTGATGCTTTCTTTCCCTGCTGACGGAAAGAGCGTAACAGTTTGAACCCATCAGCAGTGGAACAGACATGCTGCAGACAGAAAAAAATGAATCGTGCTTCAGGATAATATATGAGTCTATGTTAATGGAGGGGTTTCAATTTCATTTCTGTCATTTCCACACTTTAAAAAAAAAGAGAAATTCTGAGTTAACTTTTTAGTGATAAAAATGAGCCCAAAAAGTGGATGTCAGCAGCTTCAGTCAAAAGAAGTTAATGTGTCTGTCAGGTGGAGAGGAGGTCCCGTGGTGTCCCAGTAGTCTGCTGGGTGTCAGTGTGATTGATGGCTATGCCACCCCCTCTTTTGGCTGAGATGGTTCTGCCTGTTTTCTGAACCATTGGCCACAGATGGCATCTTTAATGGCTATGTCTGTCACTGACATGTGGCAAAAAGAGCAAAGCGTGTTGTCTGAGCGCTACGTCAGAGTGTCTCAGCAGTCACAATGTTTCTACAATAAAGCACCAAACTGCTCCGAAGGCCTCTGAAACTAAAGCTCAGGTATCCTTTTATTTATTTTCATATTTGGTCTATTAAAGAACGGATAGATATTTTTGAACACCACAGCTTTCTTTGAATATTTCCACATCCACTTAAATCTGATACAAAGTACTGCGATAAAGTCACTTTCCAACGTCAGTAATCAGCTGTCTGCCGTCAGAAATGCTAGAAATAGTGCAACACATCAGTGTAGAGAGCCCATAGAAGACCCATACATTTCATCAGTAGGGTGCCACCTCCATTTACTGTGAAATTTAGAACCTCATTCAGGTGTAGACATGATATAATGGAAAAGCATGACACAGTAGAAATCTACGGCAGAGCTCTGAAATGTTAAAGATGACAGCTGTCTGCCCACAGGGAGCCTGCAACACCCGAAACAGCCCAATGACTGAAACTCAGACCATCATGTCGACTGTCCCGGTGACCATTAAAAGTTAGGACTCTCTCCCCGTTTGTTTGGAAAAGGTTTTCAGAATAACTGCCCTGCAAGGCTTCTGTGCTTAGAGGCTTGCTTCTAGGACGAAGTAATGGGGAGCGTGTTTCCAGATTTCCAAAACCCTTGGACCTAACTCACAATGTTTAATTTGTTTTCACATGCTGTTTAGTTTAGTTAGTGGGCAAAAATTAATACATTAAGAAAAATACAGTTAAAAGAAAATTCATTTGAAGTAGGTTACTTAGGCTTAGAAAACATCACGGTCTGAGACATAACCACCATTTTTCAACAAAAAGCACGTGTTACCTTCTCCCTTTGCTTCTGTGCTTCTTACTAAAATTGTTTGATATTTTCTTAAGTAAACACTTACGTTGATTGGCCAATTAGAAGATAGACTAGGGTGTCTACTGGCGATAATGGCCAACAGGATAAGATCTAAACTGGGACTAACTGCAAACCATTAGGATCTGAACACTTAGGCCACAGGCTAAATGTAAAGTTATCTGAAAAGTCTTTGTACAGTCCCAGATGCCAATGTCTCTAAACACTAACCACTGCATCAATCTCCAGCTTCATTGATGGCTTTCTGCCCAGCCTCCTGAGAAATTCTATGTTTGTCCCTGGCAAGCTTCCTGGCCCCCAGCATGGTTCTGCTGTCTGCTCAACCTGCCCCCAAACCAGCCTTGCCAGTCTGCCCTTCACTAACTCTGCTCTCTGGAGCAGTTCTGCTGGTGCACTCTGCCTTTGGACTAACATTGTGAACAATCTTGCCTGACTGCCTCCATAGGCTTTGTGTGCCTGGGGTTTTCTCCCCAGTTTTCCAGCCACCAGCCTTCTACAATCCTCATTTGTCTGACTTGCTTGGATTTTTGTGCCCTCTTGCATCTTGGATCCGTTTCTCTGTTTTTTTTTAATCTTTCAGGACATTTGTATTTTTCTTGATCATTCAGCAACACTGTTTTTCTTCACCTTTGCTACCACCTGTAAGATTTCATTAAAAACCTTTGTTCTCTATTCCACCTGAGCTCTTAGCGTGGTCTCCATTTGAGTTTGCATTATTCCACCTCAACCAGTTTTACAATACAAGAACAGAAAAATTACTTATTTTATAAATGTACCAGCCACGTCTGATGCAGAGTTTAAATGAAAGTCTAATCATTCATTTATTTCCATTCTTTTCATTGCAGTGTCTAAAAAGAGGTCCGAAATGGCAGATACATTTAAGTAGCACTCCAATTAGCTTGTATTCATCGGTGTCCTGCCAGAATATGAGCTATAAGAATAACATGATATACGGAAGATATTTGCCGCTGTGCACAAAGTATTACCAAGTGGAAGTAACGGGCACCTCTTTTCTTTGTATAGTTAAATCTATAAAGGCTGTAGCCACCAGAGTAGAGGATGATGGTGAAGACCAAGATTTGAGTTTTATTCAGGCTTGATCTGATCAACATATTTAGAAAGATTTTCTTCTTCGTGGCTAAATTCAGCACTATGGGGAGGCAGTGGCGCTGTAGGTGGGTGCTTGCCTTGCAACCGGAGGGTTGATGGTTCGAGTCCCCATCTGAGCACATGCTGTCGTGTGTCCCTGGGCAAGACACTTAACCCCACGTTGCCTGGTGTGAATGTGGTTGTATGATTGGTGACGGTGGTGGTCAGAGGGGCCGTAGGCGCAAACTGGCAGCCACGCCTCTGTCAGACTGCCCCAGGGCAGCTGTGGCTACATTAGTAGCTTACCACCACCAAGTATGATTGTGGAGTGAATGAATAGTGCATAAAAATTGTAAAGCGTCTTTGAGTGTCTAGAAAAGCGCTATATAAAACGAATGCATTATTATTATTATTATTATTATATCCTATTACCTCAATGAAATGTACTGAAACAAACTTCACAAAAAGCTGATTTAACATTTTGGCTCATAATGGACCAGTGGATTTTTTTCAGTACACTTGGCTGGTGAGTCAGAAAGATTCAGATTCTGGCTGTTCACCTTTCAGCACCATGGAGGGGTGGAGAGAAATGAGAATGAGAGACAAAAAAACTTAAGTACTATTAAATGTAATGAGCAATGCAATGAGAGACATCAGAACATGAAGACTGAGCAGGAGTTAAGAAAGACACAGATCATGTATGAACTCAGTTCTGAAGTCACAATTTGCTCACACAGGCCGTGATGCGCTAACTCTATCCTCAGAAGCTGTAATGCAGTGCATATGTAATGTAAAGTACTAGCACTTATAGTCTTACACTTTAGACTACAAACCACGTTGTAGTATTTCCATTCGATACACTTTAGACTCCAGTCTGATGGGCCAGAGAACAGTGGGCAAACGCCTGGGAGACACCGGATGTTGGTTAAAAACACGTATTCGGTTTCAGGTGTTTTTAGAAGTTGCTTGCTGTCGCTACATGAAATTGGTCAGCTGACCAATTGGCAAACCAGTCGGGAATATACATTTTTCAATAGCAACTGAAGGTTGTCAGGGGGTACTTCAGATCCATGGCCAATTCAGAATCACCCATTAAGCTAGCATGGATGTCTTTGGAAGCTGAGTACCCAGAGGAGATGCAAAGGGACAGGATACCACACCGTGCCCTTCACAGAGAGGAGGACCGAGATTCCAACCTTCTTGCTGTGAGGAAACAATGCTAACCACTGCGCTACCCACAAAGCACACGAAAATATCCTTTTTGCAATCTTTTGCAAAAAAATACAATTCGGAGTCACTCAGACTAAAATAGGGGATCTCAGAGCCAAAGGGGGTAAATTAAACAAATTTATTGGGACTAACTTAAACTGCTGTGATGATTAAGTATGTAACACAGAAAAGTAAAAGTCCTGACTAATAGCCCATGTGGGTCCCATAGCAGTTTTGCCCTTTTGGGACACAGAGAGGGGAATTCTGTGGATTCCACAGTGGGCTTGCCCCCAGAAAACCCATGTGGGCCCTATGTAGACTAGCTGATGTGAGGTTTTCCCATACAGGAACCCCAAAGGGCAAAATTATTACTCATAGTAAGCACCACACTTCACCCACACCTACCCACTGTGATCCCACAGGGGCATTTTTGCTGGTACATTATTTAAAATAAGGAAACACCATAGAGGGAAATGTGATTATTGTGGAGAACAATAGAACATGTTTTATTACACTGTCAGAAATCTGAGGCTGAGACAAAGTGACTGATTCAAAACCTTAGTAACCTAAACCGGATCTTAATGATTGCAAAATAACTTATTTATTTAATATGATTTGAATTTTTTTCCCTTTGTTTTTATGTGCAAGTGACTCCGTAGTGTAGTGGTTTACACATTTGCCAGTCAAGCAGACGAACCCTGGTTATTTATTATAATGTAAAAATAAAATCCTGGGAAGTGAAACTCATGCTGTCTCTGCTGAAGTGTTGCAGAGCAGATTTAAAGCAGATCCTACGTACTGCATTTTTCAAAACAGGCTCAATAAGAATTTTGATATAAAATAACTTAGGTGTGTTTTTTAGCTTACGTTTAAGTTATGCTAACTTATTCCTGTTGAAGAGGTTATTAAAAAGGTTTATTATTTTACAGTGATGGTTTTGATTAACTGGCCCAGGACACAGATTTTAGATTAGAGGTCTAAGATGGGCTGTGAATGCAGAGGTAAGCGAAACTGTGCAGCAGTTTGGTGAACGTCGCCGCAGAAATCATCTACCTGATTGAAATCATAATTTAGATTGCTATTTTTTCAGCTCACAGATATGCATTAGAAAGAAAACTTAATTTGCCTTCGACCTGAAGTAATACGAAAGACCTTTCCACTACTTTCAAGTGTAAATGCTGTTGTAGCACTGCTGCAGTGAAAGGAATGATTCTATTCAGGTTTTTCAGCCAGAAGGTTAAGTCGAACATGAACTCATACGAGAGGTTTGTGTGCCAATCTACCAATTCAATCCGAGCACTTTAGAAGGGGAAAAAGGCTGCAGTGCCTGAGGCAGCACTAATGCAGGATAAATTCAGGCTGGTCCAACAATGTGAGGCTTCAGATAATACCATTATAAAAAAAAAAAAAGCACTGCCTTATCAGTCAGCTGAACACATCCAACAAATTAAAAGGAAAGTAGCGGTAAGAGCACAAAGTAAAGCACAAAGCTCTGCAGTGCATATCAATGACTCGGTCAACTGGAGCCGCCAACAAGCCACAGTAAACAAACACCGCTCAAGGCCGAGCCGCCCGCATCCACACTGCTCACTGTGGACTCAGGTGTTGGGCCTTGAAATGATCTGAAAATATGTTTGCCGTGTTTCTCATTCACTGTCTTCCCCCCGTAACCTTTGCTCATTATTTTCACAACTGCTAATATGTAAGTGGTTTCAAGGTAAGCAGCTCTCAGCAGATTACAACAGCAGCAGGCTTTGATCACCCTGAGGCAAAGAGCAGCTGGTCATTAAATCTAAATAACACACATACAAACACACCAACTTGCTGACCTGCTGTTGGGCTCTACATAATTAGACCCCAAATTATAAGAGGTAGATTAACTTTGTACTGTTTTTTGTATTGTATGGGACTATTGGAAATGACTATAGTACGAGATCAGACTGTGATGGTACAGTACACTTGCAGAAAATCAAACACTTTAGAAGTGCAATGGCTTTTCTGTTGTACTTAATTGTATCCCTGTTGGTCTTGTTGAGGAACAGATGGAAATAAAACAGGACAAAGGTTCTGTAAAATGTACACATAAAAAAGACTGATGATGTATAGAAATCAGTGAAGTTAAGAAGCTAATATGACACTGCATATGACTCCATATGACCAAGCAATACTACTAAGGCCCCGTTTACACGACACCGTTTTCATTTGAAAACTGTGTCGTTTTGATGCGTTTGCGCCTTTTGTTTACACGCCAACGGTGTCGTTTTTATGCGTTTCGCACTCCCGTTTACACGACAACGGGGTCCAGAGTGGTGCGTTTCGAAAACGCACCGCCTTCCGTTTTTGTGTAAACGCACAACACAGGCGCTGTTTGAGAACGGGGGCACTTGCACATGCGCACTATGGTTGCAACCGCCACAGTTTTCTGCACATGCGCGGATTCACGAGTACTTCGTGTGCTGCTCAGTGACAGCCCTTCTTAAACAACATGTTCATTTGCTACACCATCATGTTTTGTCCTGCACAATTACTGCGAGGCCGCACACGAGGCTGTGGATGCACAATGTGTGCGTAGTGCCACGGGGATCGACCGTGACTTGCAGCCTCTCACATACAATAATAAGTATCTCAC
>VOQJ01018262.1:26940-39124 GCA_015052665.1 Apistogramma diplotaenia | reverse complement strand
TGTGTGTGTGTGTGTGTGTGTGTGTGTGTGTGTGTGTGTGAGAATACACAGCGCACTCAGAGAGCAGAGGCCAATTAGTGTGACAGCACTATGAGGCACAGGGGTGTTGCAAAGAAGTGGAGGACTTAAGCACTGCCCGCTTTAAGGCAGCATTCAAACAGCATTTCAGTTCAAATAGCTGTGAGCTTGACAAGAGGGTGAAGCTTCTGTTTGTGAAGGTTTTACTTTTGTTTTGCTTTGTTTGTTTGTTTCTGAACATTAAGGCAGACAGCACACAGACAAGGCCACACTAGAGGAAATCAAAGTAGGAAACTGGGTAGCTTGGAGGAGCCTGGACTCAGCAGAGAGGCCTTCAGCGAGGCCAGGAGCTTCCTCTGGGCAGCCAGTCAGGGTTTGAACTGATGTGTCCCTCACTGTGGTGCTTAAAGCACACACATATTTAGACCAGAGAATGGAGTGTTAAGCTTTCATTTAAGGCTAGCTTGCTTAACGAGCTACATGCATGAACGGCTCAGGTGTAACCCACAAACACGGATACCTGCTAATTAGTGCTGATTAACAGAAACACTAACATTTCACTCATGTCTTATATCATTTCATTTAAAATGTTCCAAAAGGCTCAAACACTTTCAAGAGGTCCAGTTCAGTGGCTGAAGATGCTGTAAACATGCTTATTTCATCTCTGAATTTGGGCTTTTTAACACTGGAGTCTGAGTTTTGGGGGCAGCCTCAAGCGGCCACTAGAGGAACTGCATTTTTTTGTTACTTTGTTTCATCTTAACAGTCACGGCAACACTCCAGGTTACTGTGTAACCAAGAGTGGGCGACATTTACAGGTGCTGCATGTTCACACCTGCACCAGCTGCATTAATGCTGACACAGCACTTAACATTTTACATGTCTTAGTTTCAAAGCAGAGTTTTTGGAAGAGAAAAGCCAGGACTCAGAGCAGCTAATTAGGCTGAGAATGTGCTTAATGAGAGCAGAACAAATACATTTTTGTGTGCTTTTTTTTTGGTGTAAGAGTATTACTCAACAGCCAGAGAAAACCACGCAACCCATGCTGCCGTTAGCAAAAGCGCCCCGGCTCTCAGTCTAGTGCGCCAGGACATGAAACAGAGGCGATGAGAGTTGTTGTGCTCTGCGAGACGCCAAGGCCAAAGGGAGGAGGGAGCACTAACAGCATTTGTTTTTGTGTTCGTTTCCACCCCCAGGGTGTGAATGTTAATGCTAGAATACGTGGTTTATATGCTCTCAAAAAAAACAAACTTCTGAAGCCAATTGCATTATGTCACCATATTAAGCTCATTTTCAACCCCCATCTCAGGAGTAGATTAGTACAAACCATAAACAAGACTTGGGTTTCCTCCCTCAGGCCCACTGTTTGCCTCCTGATGTGCATTTTTGTGATCACAGACAAACCACTGTAAAATATTTTGTGCCTCAAATAGCACCGAGAAAAAAAGTGTTCCCCACATAGGTTCAACAAGCCAGACGTCAGTATCGCTGACACGATACGGTGTCGATGCATCGATGCATCGCCGTGCACAGTATTATGGGACTGCATTTCATCCTGCTGGTCGTATCGCCACTAATCACAGAGTACTGGATTACATTTTGTAGCGTCACAGCTGAATGACAGTGTCTGCGTGTGGCTCCTGTTACATATGTATGAATTCTGCCTTTTGAAGCATGATTCTTGAAGCTCACATAATAAAGCACCTGTGAGAAAACAGCAGTTTGTAACATATGCAGAGGCAGCTGAGTCATCACTGTAGGGAGCTACTGCCACCCAGAGGTCAGGTTTATTATGTTTAAAGTTTTCTCCACATAGTAAACCATTATTTATATAACAGTTACCACTGAGACTGTGCATGTGCGACTGACTGACTCTGTCTGGGCCCTACAATCTTACAGAGTTATCTGCTTTTCAGACTTTTTAAGCAATATGCAGAAAATCAGACTAAATGTTAAGTGTTTTTTTTACTTTTTGTTTCATCTTGTCACTTTCGTGTCCTTTTGCAGGAAGGTCGCGAGAAAGTCGCAGCGGACATTTCAGTTCACCCGATTTACAGGACAACCGAAAGACTTTTCACTGGTCAGCGGTGGTGACATTTACAGCTGCTCACATCTGGGCCAGCAGCATTTAGATTGTGACCCCACAAAAATTGAAATGCTGACATGCCACTTAATATTTTACACTTTTCAAAGCTGAGGTTTTTGGAAGAACCAGGACCAGTTCTTTAGGTTTTGATATCCTAGCATCAAACAAATAAAACACTGACTGTGACTAAACACATAACTGCTATCATATGACAGAGCATGCGCAGTATTTGAGCTAATGTCCATAGAAGACTGGAAGCCACATTAGCTTTGAAATTCTACCTTTGTGTGGGGCTGCAGCTTAGTTCAGGTTAATCTTTTAATCAGGTTAATCAGGACTTTTTTTTAGCTTCAGCATCTTAAAAACTGAGAAAATTTAAGGAAAATGAAGCTTAAGTTTGTACAACTTGATGTTTTTAATTGCATTTAGGTTTACTGTGTTGTTTTTGTTATCAGTCTATTACAGCTCTAATAGTTCAGCACTGATTCTTTTCTTTTTATTATCCTTTTTATTAAGGATTGCAGCACAGCAGACTGCCCACTCAGAGCACCCCCCGGACTGATCGAACGCAGACTTTTAGACTGTAGCTCTGCTTTTATTGCCACTGTCATGTCCGTGCTGCACCACCAGGTGGCGCTTACAGCTTTCTTTTTATCTCAAGGAAATTCAGCTTTTATTCTGAATGGGCACATGCAGCCTCTGTTCTCCAAAGACGTGGCATTAAAAAGCTGGACTGACACCTTCGGTTAAATACATACATTGAGTTTGGATGGGTTACAGCATCAAGTTGGAGTTAGCCTATGTGAAAATTATTACTGTTTGTTCTAATGTAGGGGCTCACTGAGAAATAGGCGTAATATGATGTCTATACATTGTTATATTTTCAAACAATGATAGAAATTGTGTCAATACTCTTTTTGTCTGCCTTTTATCCAGTTTGCCTTTGCGATGAATTTAAAGTGGTTTAATTATATTAAACTCAGCAAAACCAACCAGGATGCCTTCTTTACTTGCAAGTAACACATTTTATGAAGTTAGAACATCAGTCTCATGGGAAGCTGGAGGTCTTAACTAATGCCATGGAGAGGTAATGTCATAACTTTTAAGTGTGACCTTATTTTAGGGTTAATAATGCTTATTTTTCTGATACTTTCATGTTTCACTACCACTGACCTACTTCCTGCATTATGTTGTGCCCTCTTATTGTATAACTCACACAAAAGTCTGATTGCTGGACAATAGAACATGTTGATTGTCCTTTTATTTGTGTGGGTTTGTGGAGAGTTACCAAAGAAACTATAACTTCATGATAGCAAGAATTTGTGGTAGAGGGATCATAAAAGCTAACGGCTCCGTGTAGTCCTGTGAAGGTTTACCCTGCACATAGTTTCAGCCATAGTGCTGAGAACAATAAACTTTAGTGTGTGTGTGTGTGTGTGTGTGTGTGTGTGTGTGTTGATTTGCCTGAGCCCAAGTAAGTGTTCTAAAAGCCCAGCAATGTTCAAATGTGTCTTTGATTTGAATGCAGACCAGTACCAATGTGAACTCTAATTTGTTGATTGTAACCAGTATTTATTAGAAAGATTACCAGCCCAGGTTTTGTCTGTTACTGTTTATTCTGCTAAAAATATGATGAATGTTCAGGAAAGCAAGAAATCCGTACTAGTCATCACAAAAGTAAATTTACTCTGTGCATATTTTAGCAAACTTCAAACCAAAATGAGATATCATAAATACAGTAGCCCGGTGTGTGTGTGTGTGTGTGTTTTAAACTTGAATGAATGGATAAATCATAAAGCTTTGTTAGTTTACTCATCATGTTTTCATCATGAACTTTCTGCTAGAGACAGAAAAACTCTGCCACGCACTGCAGAGGCGAAATAATTTGACGCATAATGATTGGACAAGAAAAGACGATAACGTAGATGTAATTGGCTCATCCCGTACTGTCCCTAATATCGACCAATCGAAATGTGAGTGGGCGGGGCTTGAGACTGGACTTTTCTTCTTGGGTTTTGTGGCGGCAGAGGGAGGGTGTGTGTGATGAGAGCGTTGTTTTCTGTTGCTGCCGGGAACACGCAGAGCTGCCAAGGTCGGTGAAAGTACCGCACACACCAAGACTTCGGTGGTGAACTCAAGCAGAATACGACTCTGAAAGACATACCGGTGAGTTCAGTGGTTAAAGGGAAACTTTAATTTTGTTTGGTGGGCACAAAGATGTCGGGGTTTACGGGCTAACTTTACTTGGTGTCTTGCCAAAATGTGTATCCCCGTCAAATCAGGGATTGTTAAATGAGTTCACATGGAGCAGCGGGAGGAAGCGCTAACTTGTTAGCTAATATTAGCTGCTGGAACTACTTATATGGTGTCGTGATTGCTGTAATAAGTCATATCTGCCATCGTTCTTGTCCTGTTTATATTCCCATATGCTTACTGTGATTTTCCCAGGTTTACTTGAAAGCGGTGCTAGCTAACAAGTTAGCCCCCAAACTTAGCCTGGGAGTCGTACTGAAGACGTTAAATTGGAGCCTTGTCTTGTTTTCACGTTGTTGGTTTATCTGAAGATATTGTTTGTGTTATATTTCAATACCAGATAAATATTAGACTCTGGTTTCGAAAAGGTTATAACAGTTTAACAACCGTCTTCGTCTGAAATCACTGCCTGTTCACTCCTGAGTGGAGACCACCGCAGACTGATACATGATGTCCGGATCATCCTCAGGCAGGTGGTTGGATTACATTGTTTCCTCTCTGCTGTTGTAATTTCTGAATATTACTACCGCTTTAAGTGGCGGGAGAAAAAAACAGTTATAACATGCTTGTGGCCTCAGTCTGCGCTGATAAGAACAACAGTTTCTGTCTCTTGACTTACATTGCTTTGGTCCTCTGCGTGTCTATACTTTATTACTTCCTATAATAACCACGATAGCCTTACTTGATTAAACCCAGTACCTTCACCCACTGCAGTTCTGAGGTGTAGCTGGCAGTACCTAAATTCACTCTGTCTTGTTGGAGGAATTAACTAAATATATGCCAAGAACTGGGTGCAGATTTGTTCTGCAGCACAGGAGGACTGAAAAACCTGTTTGGACTCAAATCATTTTCTGCCATCTCTAGATATGAAAACCAGCTTGATATGGAAATTTTTGTAGGTTGTTAGAGGAATGTGCTTATCACGGCCCTCTGTGTACTGAAATGGCGCTCTTTTGTTCAAGAGGACATACAGCAACAGCTGCACTTCCCAAGGCATTGCATGTGTGTGTGTGTGTGTGTGTGTCGGGGGCGTGTGTGTGTGTGTGTGTGTCGGGGGGCATGTGTGAGTAGATGTGTCCTGTTTCAGTCAGTATGGCAGGGAGTAAATGCAGCATTTATGGAATGCTGGTTGACTTCTCGGACTTCAGCATGTTGGACAATAGCTGGTGTGAATGAACCCGATCTCATTTGAAAGAAGGTGAAATGATTTGCATGTTCGTTGCATGGGCTGGCACTGTGGGAACAAGCTGGAGCACGCAGAGCTTTGTGTGTCCCCAAAAGTAATTCAGCATAGTCAGAATCACATATGATGCAGCACTTCAACTGGTTCTGTTTGACTCTGGAGTTATTACACTTTTGCTTCCAAGAAGAGTTCCTCTACAATACACAAAGCTGTAGTAGAAAGACTGTTGATAAGTACTTATATGAATGCATATTGCTCTTAATGACCAATCTCTGGAGCATCAGAGTGATGCATGCTGTGTTCTGCACACTGGGTGTGACAACAAGTAAACTATTCACCTGACACACTTTGTTTCAAGCATGTGACTAAAATAACGGATATGTTGATCAGTGTTTAGTTTCCTGTGGTTGTTGTAAACCATTTAACATATTCTGACATTCCTTTGCAGCTAATATCAGAACATGGAAAAGAGTAGATATGTCAGACTTTAAAAATTAGAACTGGCACAATGTGAAGTGTGTGTGTGGGTGTGTGGGTGGAACTCTTCTCGCCCATCGTCCTGGCAGAACCGCTAGATAGCGCATTAAAGTCTCATAGTTTTGCTCTCTTGCCGCTCAAGGTTTTCTTTGCAACAGAAAAACAGGATATGGTATCTCACACCCTGTTGAACTGTGGCATATTTGCACTTTGTGGTTTTTCAACCTGTTGTTGCATTACAGATTACCTAAGACAAGCAGATGGGGAAGCCTCTGTACGTTATTACAGTGTTTTTATATATAAAAATATGGAACAAAAGCACTGTTGCAGCTTTTGAACAGCAGCTATATTTTAATAATTCCACTATACATAATGACAATAAATTTACTTCACTGCTTGAAAAGGAGTGCATACGTAAGCAGTCAATACACCACTTTAACAACAACCATAACAAAACAAAGGTGGCAGTGTCAAAGCTAGACCGAAATTACATGTCAGTTTTAATAGAACGTTATTTTTAGATAATGGACTGGTTCTTATTTAGCACTTTCCTACTGTACTGGGGCATTCAAAGGGCTTTATGCAACATGCCTCATTCACACATGCACTTTTTTTCCCCTATCTAAAATTCACACTCCTATGAACACACCAGAGATCAACTAAGGGTTCAGTATCTTGCCCAAGGATGTGCAGATTGGAGCAGCCAGGGATTGAACCACCAACCTTCCAATTAGTAGCTGACTGCTCTATCTCCTGAGCTACAGCCACCTTTATGCGGAGTGTGAACCTTTGTGATTAAGCACAAAGGAGCACAGGAGAGGCACAGATGCTGCCGTGAGATCTGAGAAATATGTCAGACAGCCGTCCTGGTCATAGCGTGAAGCAGCAACTGCTGAAGTGCACCACTTTAGACTGTCACAGGCTTTTTTAGAGGTAATGTGATATTTGCAGTTTTTCGCTGCTCTCAGACTTCAAATGAAACTGCTCACAGCAGCAATTTTTGTTTGCTCGAGTCCAGCTATGAATCACAAGTTGCTTTGTGATACGACATGAGAAATCCCAAAGGATTTCCTGCTAGCGCTGCGCCAATGCCAAGTCCAATATCTTGAGGCTTAAGCTGTGCAAGCAGTAGGAAGTCTTGTTGTGTCATTATTTCGCTGTTGCTTCCAGCCAAGGCCAGTCTGCAGCTTCTGCAGACTGTCTGGCACATTTGATCACACATTTTTTTTGTCTGTGCCACATTTTGCGGTTCCTCATTCTGTGTTCTTTTAGCAGCATAATAAGAAAGTAGCAGATGTGCATGAAGAAATTTGCATTCATTAAGTAACAGAATTCAAGCATGAAGGATTTTTAGCAGTTATGAGTTAAATTTGTACTTGCTTTTAGGATAAGCAGGGGATTTGTTTTCATGTTAAAGTCACAATTTCATTCAGACTGAACAAACTGGCTAAAGGCTCATCTCAGTTCTAGCTACTGTCCTTCAGTGCTGTGCTTTCTTCCTGTTATCAACAACTAATCATCCAGTTTACTGTGGACCATCAGCCATTGCTGACTCAGCCAATGCTGCCATCTGGGCTGGAAGAGAAAACACAGCAGATTTCTCCCTGGATGCAGAGCCTCAGATGCTCAGCGAACAGATTTTGTGTGCTTGTGTAGCTGTTTTCACATACGAGCTGCAGCACTGGACTTCTTGAGACATTACCCAGCAAAGGTGCACGTGAGAGTGTCAGATTCAGATGGAATTCAAATTTGATCATTCCTTATAAAAATCCAGTTACCACCCACTCCCCTCAGGTCAGATTCAGCTGGGGGATTTGTGTGGAGTATCATATTTGATGAAGCAATGCCAAATGTTACCTTGATGCTATGAAAACTGTCAGCATGGCAGGCCCTCAAGGAACACCGTGGTGGGTCCAGATTTGGTGCTTTTTAAGTCGCTGGATTTTTCCCAGCATTTACCTCATAACTTAAGCACAAGAGCTGTACAGAAGGCACGTGTTGGATCCAAGACACAACTCTTCACCGCTGTTCAGTCTGACAATGGAAACTAGACGAGTCCAAACCGACAGAATCAGAAGGTAATACTGTTAGAGTGGAGCTAACATCAGTCTCATTGTACATTCTGTATAATGACAATAAAGGCATTTGATTCTATTCCAAGTAAGTACAGAAGGTGACAAATCTGTGAGGGTTAAAAATGTCCATTTTAAAGTGTTACTCTGACAAAGAATGAATCAAAATGTAGGAAAATAGGAGACCTTGCAGATAATTATACTTTGTTTTGATCAGCCATCTAACCCACATGTGATATGACCCTTTAAAATTGTACTGTTTGAAGTTGTTATCAGTGTATTAACAGAAAAATATCAAGAGTACCAATAATTATTTCTGATCTTCCACGTCACAGATATTAAAGCTGTGGGGTTTTGCTTTTGAAACTATGAGATAAACCTGATTGTGATGCTCGAGGCTGGTCACAGAACAACCGTACTGGAAAAAGAGATTCTGGCTTCAGATTGGGAGTGTGTGTGTTTTTCAGCCCTGAAATTTTAATGTGGTTTCTCTTGTACTTTAGAAGTTACGAGAGTGCAAAAAGCACCAGATTTGACTCCACCCTCATGTTCTTAGAGGACCTGTACCTTGGGTAAATTACATTGTATCAACATAGCATTTTGCACGAGTTCATTAAATAGCTCAACTGTACAGAAAATCAGCTAAATATGAGGGGGTCAGAGAGGAAGCTCACTGCTTCTAATGGAAAGGTCCAGCTACCTTTAATGTGCCATTACACTGATTCTGATGTCCAGCACTTTTCCTGTATGAGAAGACTGCAAGAAACAGTCCAGGGGATTCACAGTAAGTCATGGGCCATGCTCTGTCCTGCCTAATGCTCACTGTATTCAGGACGCACCCCTGCACAAACCAAACTGAGTGTTTCCAGTTTCCAGGAGTGAGGGAACATGTCTGAAAGATTACTATCTGTTGTGGTGTGCTGTAAGTCAGCGAGGAAAGCCTCCCAATGAGCTCATTTCTCGTATTTGTATTCGGGGTTTTTCTGAGATCTAAATTGGTCTTTGGGGGCGGTTATATATGTGAGCATAATTATCTATGTTTAGACGAGTCTGTGTTACCTGGAATATAACCCTGCATATTTCACTCCTATTTCTGGGCATTTTATAAGTAACAGTGTATTTTACTGTATAGACTAGAGTAAAATAAACCCACTGTGAAGACAAAAAAAGGTAAAGTGCTTTGTTTCAGATGGAGGATAAACTGAGGGTCAGCACCAAGACCCAGCAGTAGCTCAATAAGGATTTGAACCTTGCAAAGCTACCTTAGAGTCCAAGAATGGAGTGGAAATGGAAAGCAAAGGTGGCGCTGAATTATAATTAGCTGCTTCAGTTTTAGGGTCCTGGTTTCTGCCACACTGCATTGACTTACTGCAACACCTTAATGAACCAGAGCCATTCAAAACACCTGTGCTTTTACTGCAGTGACTAAAAAAATGTCTGCTCTTAATTAAGATGGTCATCTCAGCTTTGAGTACTTTCTGAAACAATGAGCCTTTTCGGCTCTCAGTTTGGCTGAGCAAGATGAATAAATCTCAGCTTATTCTCTTAAAAGCTTAAAATGTTTTAAAAGTCTAAACCACCAGCGTTTAGTGTTCACCAGGAATATTGTTCTTCAGCCTCCTGTCTTTGTTACTCTAGTGATTTGTGTGTAGTAGAGCGTGGCTGTGTCGCAGTAAAATACCAGCTCCAAGTTCCTGTTTTACCCTGAACTACCCGTCTGCGTGTCTTTTTGTCTGTCTCCGTGTGAGAGTAAGTGTGTGTACTACTGTTCTGCCTCATGACCCTGCACACTTCCCACTCACGTTTCACTTTTTATGCTTGCATCCTGTCAGCGTGACGGCAGCTCTCCGAGAGTGTGTTTGCCGTGGTGTTTCACTGCTCTCACCCGCTGCCTGTTGTTGTTCAGAAGCCGTGTTTGTAACGGTCAGTTTTCTGTTTACGTTTTCTTTGTTGTGATGTTTTACTCGTAACAACATACGCTCCATCGGCATCCTTCTAGATTCCTTTCATGAGTGGGAAACTTATGCTTTACAAGATTTACATACTCTGGTTTTCAAACCACAAACTATCGCCCATGCCCAAATACACAAATCCATATTTATTCAAATTAGTTTGTTGCTGTGATTATTGTTCAGGGTTTGGCACTGTTGTTTACCTAAGTTATTCTTATAAGTTCTACATGGTGTCTTGTATTAACATGTTGTTCATGAAGCCCGAGCGGTTATTTAAAATGCACACCATATGCCCCGTTGAATTTGTACAAACTACTTAGAACAGTTTGCACAAAATTGCTTTGGCACTTTACTTAGTCTCAGATGCCCAAAAGCATCATATTTTCTGGGCCACTGGAAAATTGGAAAGCTTTGGAAAAGGAGCTCAAAGCTCAGCTGAAGGTCCTGAAACTACAAGAAAAGAGTTAGTCACACTGAGCCACTGGTGATAGAAGTCATTGTAGCGAGGGATGTGAGAGATTAGCTAAATAAATTATTAAACTTTGCCACCCTTGTTAATTACTGTTGCTGTCGAACAACACTGGTTTACTGGTGGGTTTATTGCAGCCACCTGTCACTAGCCTTTGTTGGAGACTGCAGACCGAAAGCTCCCCTGTCACCACACTAACGCCTGTAATAGCTGTTGAAAAGGAGCAAAGATTAAGTGTGACATCTCATATAATCAGCATTGTTTGGCTGTGTTAGAATAGACTGACACATAACTGCTGGTATTTCTACATTGGAGGCAAGCATTTGGTTTTATCATGGAGAGGTGGTGCTAGCCCTGCTAACATTAGCTACTTACTGTTAGAGTAGTTGATTAGTCTGAATTTCCATTTCTGTTTAACTGATGAGGAAACTCCTCTGTATTGTTGGAGGACTCAGTGTGCTAAATGGGGGCTACAGGTTGAAGTGTAACCGTTTAGTTTTCTAGAGCTAGATACTGCATATAGCTTCATCCATGTAGGTTTGGTCATCTTTTGCAAAATGCTCTCGTGTAAAGGGGTAATTATGTTTTTCTGTTCAGCTTCGTTGAATTGATCATCACCTGATAAACACTAAACTCTGCTAGAGGGTGTTTCTAGTTCATGTAGTGTGAACCACTCTACTTTGTCTGCATAATTCTACTGCATGAGTGAGTTTGAAAGAGAGAGTGGGGAAAAAACAGGAAATGTGGGAAAGAAGGTCAAGGGATGACATGCAGAAAATGGTCCGGCCAGCTGGAAGTCACACTGGACTCATTGCTGTGGGTATTTGTGATGAGAAAGACATTATTTATGACATTATGATATGTACCTTTGATCGAAATCAGCGAGCTGTGCCACAGCTCTTGCTTTTCTTGATTTCCACAACATGCAGAAAGAGCTTAGCCTCTGCTGGCTCACTCATCTCAGCAGGTGGAGGAACCGAGAGATTCGTAGTTTATTATTGATGACAAGCTGACAGTCTGAGAGAGCAGAAATGTTCTGATGTTGCAGACGATCGTTCTCATACCTTTATAATGAAGGTTGTCTCAGTCCAGAAAACTAGTGGGAGACCAAAGCAGCAGCAGCTTGTGCAGAGTAATGACTTAAACTCTGACCCTGATTACTGTATGTTGGGATCGTGGTGATTAATTCTGATTATTAATCTGTTCCATACTGCAGTCCTCTCAAACTACAGTGTACAGCTATATATCATAATTTAATTTACTGTACAGCCTGCCTGTGATAAAGCATGAATACTACTGAAAAATGCTGCTTTGAGTGCATCGCTAACATTAATAACAGAGATGAGTACATGAGTACAGTATTTTTTAAGTGTAACTTGCTGATTTTGATTTTGACTGCTTTTGATTTTCTTTAACAAATCGATTTCAAAACATTGTGTTGCAAACAAAAAGAGCAGAGGTCTGCTGTTTATATGGATCTGATTAATAATCCTTAAAAGATTTAAATCTGTATAATCTAAATGTGTGGGAAACCGATTTTACAGATATACATTGTGCACACAGAGCATAGGTAACAAAGTGCAAGCAATATAAAGAGGAAAAACATTTGACATTATTATTATTTATTATTTTTTTGGACATGTAACGGCATAAATGGCCGTCCAATGGTGAGCC